>CM059204.1:6737950-6840450 GCA_030347435.1 Clarias fuscus | reverse complement strand
ATTTTAATGACATCTATTCCAGTGATGTGACTAACCGCTACAGCGCTCGAGTTCAGCGTGTTAATGCTGATTCTCCAGGGAACTTTAATATAAGCATCTCAAGCCTGACTGTAGAGGATGAAGGAGATTATCAGTGTCGGGAGAAGATTCACTCAGCTGGATTTACGACTGTCCACCTCAGTGTAAAAGGTAAAGTAAACATTCTGCTATTACTCTCATCTAAATATATATACAATTCTAAGGAATATGGTTTCTCTAACATAAATATGACTGTAAAAATAGTAAGTTTGTGATTATTACTGAAAATATTCATGTTTAAATGTTATTGCAATATTTGTACAGTAAGTGATTTTGAATTTCATTTTGATCCAATCAATGGTTAGCGTTAGTGTACGGACAAACACAGTCATGATCCAGAGATATTTCACATTCTGTGTGTGTGTGTGTGTGTGTGTGTGTGTGTGTGTGTGTGAGTGTGTGTGTGTGTGTGTGTGTGCACTAAATATGATTTATGAATAAACATTTATTCATTTACTAGTCAAACTGTTAACATCCCTACTGCTCATTAAAACTACAGGCAGCACAAGGCCACATGGTGGCAGTAAAACCACATTCACTTCACAAGAACCACATGATGCCAGTACAACTACAGCCAGCAGCTCACCAAAGCCAGGAGGTAAGTTATATTTCTTTTAGTAGGTAAGCAATACACTTGGTGCAGGTGCGCCTACTCAGGCTTACATGCTGAAGGCCGTAAACAGGCTTACAAAAACATCTGGTAGACCTTACATTAGACCATGAGTCATAAAAAATGGTTTATGAATTTGTAGCAATCTATAAAAAACATAATTTAAGTAGGGAATGAGCTTTATAGTAATAATAATAATAATAATAATAATAATAATAATAATAATAATAATAATATGTAAAGAAGAAGGTTATTTGCGGATGTAGTGAATGTGGTTTTTTTTTTCCTATTATAAGAGTAATAGGAATGAAAGGGCTGAAAAACTGTCTAGTTCTTGTTACAGTATGACTTGCTTTACAAAAGCTACTGTACATGCAGTTATTGTCTAACCAGTGAAGTTTACACTGTTGGAAAACGTTATGACCACAAACATTAATGTATTTTATTGAGATTGTATGTGACAGACCAGCACAAAGTGGCACATAATTGTGAAGTAAAAGAAAATGACAAATGTTTTTTTTTTTTTATTCTTTGCAAATAAATATTTGAAAAGTGTGGCGTGCACTGAATGTGACCCTGAATACAGGATTAAGCGGTATAGATGATGAGTGAGTGAGTGAGTGAGCCTTCTTCCTGCCACTCTTCCACACAGGCCGGATTTGATGATTGCACAACTAATAGTTGTTGTGTGGACAGATTCTCCCACTTGAGCTGTAGATCTCTGCAGCTCCTCCAGAGATACCATGAGCCTCTTCCCTGCTGCTTCTCTGATTAATGCTTTCCTTGATCTGCCTGTCAGTTTGGGTGGATATCCATGTCTTGGTAAGACTGCAGTTGTGCCATACTCTTTCCATTTTTAAATGATGAATTGAACAGTGCTCTGTGAGATGTTCAAAGCTTGGAATATATTTTTATAACTTAACCTTGCTTTAGACTTCTCCATAACTTTATCCCTGACCTGTCTGGTGAGTTCCTTGGATTTCTTGATGCTGTTTGTCTACTAATGTTCTCTAACAAACCTCTAAGAGTTTCACAGAACAGCTGGATTTATGCTGAAATTAAATTACATGGACTCTATTTACTAATTAGGTGCCGTCAGAAGGCAGTTGGTTCCAGTTTATTTTAGTTAGTGATATCAGAGTAAAGGGAGCTGAATATAAATGCATGCCGCACTTTTCAGATTTTTATTTGTAAAAAAAAAAAAAGAATGTAAACCCATTTATCAATATCCTTCCACTTCAAAATTATGTGCCACTTTGTGTTGGTTTGTGCTTGTAACATGACAAAATGTCTAAAAGTTCAAAGGGTATAAAAACTTTTGCAGGGCACTGTATGCATAAAATTCTCTTATTACAGAATATTTTATGGCTATAAAAGTTGGTCAAAAACACATTTTTCTTTTGCATTTATTTTTACAAAATGGTGTTCTAAAATAAAAATTAAACACTTCAGTCTATTCCTGTTTTTTGAAAATAATAATTTTACGAGTCTTAATTGAACCTATACAACCAAACTATTAATATTATTTATTCTGTTTAAACAATACATCAATCTCTCCAGTAAATCTTCCCTGCATCCCCTTCGCTTTGGTGACTGTGATCATTCTGCACATCATCGTGGCTGTGGTCTATTGCAGCACCAGAAAGAAAGGTACTCTACTATTCATACAGTATCATCCAGCTGCTCTGATTGTTTGAAATGTGTGTTCATTTATTATACACTTTACTTTTATCTCTGTCAGATTTTTCCAGAGTTCACTACAGGACAGCTGATGGAGAAGGAAGTGTGACTCTTGAGTAGTGAAGCTCAACACAGGAATATTGAAATTTATTTATTTATTTATTTAGTGCAGGTTTATTATTTTTTCCTATTTTTATAACGTGTAAATACAGTATCATATTGTGTAATATGTTTTTTTTTTTTTTTTTTTACCTACATAATATTATTTCCTGCCAGCAACCATGTTGTGTAAGGAGACTGAGGATTGCCCCCAGTGGCACAATACTGCAGGTGCACCTTCTTCAGTGTGGTTGTGTTGGTGTTGTTTGACTTTTTTGGTGATATGGTGCTTCATGCTCACAGGTGTTTTAGTTTAGTCTTTGACCAGATGTACAGTATAAGTCAAGCTTCTGGGTTTTGTTTGGTCTGATCATCTGATTTGTACATTTCAAATATTCTTTAGGTTCCTTTTCTTAAGCTGTGTTTATGTTTAGAGTTAATGAATTTCTGTCTAATGTCTATCATCTGCATTCATAACAACCTGCAGCAATGTATTTATTTATTTATTTGTTTGTTTTTTTGTTTGTTTGTTTGTTTAGAGCATCAAGTAAGGGTTCAGTTTGAACATTTCTGGTTAAATTACTTAATGGTGGCTTAAGTTACAACATTTATCATTAGACCTCTTGTACACATGTTCTAATGTTATTTTCTGCTGAGTCATTTGCAGGGCCACTGAATATACAGTATATCTTACACAGGAAATAGTTACACTGATCAAACATACATACAGTATGTCACATACAGTAGGGATTTATTTCAAAAACTTTATATTGTGAAAAAAGGGAGATTAGGAAATTTGTGTTTCTTATTCCTTCATTTGCTATTTTGTAAAGATATTTAGTTTTATTAATTTATTTAATTTAATTTATTTAATTAATAATGTTGAAATGTCACAATTTGTACATTATTTTATCATTTTGTCTGACTGATTACATCATTTCTAAAAAAAAAAATAAAGAAAGTACTTGAGTATCTTTTCACCGAATACTTTTTTACTCTTACTTGAGTTTGGATCACTACTTTTTACTTCTACTTGAGTAATATTATTTTGAAGTACAGCTACTTGAGTACATTTTTTGGCTACTCTACCAACCTCTGGTCTTTGGACTGTGGGGAAAAAAAAA
Organism: Clarias fuscus; assembly: GCA_030347435.1. Lineage (NCBI taxonomy): Eukaryota > Metazoa > Chordata > Actinopteri > Siluriformes > Clariidae > Clarias > Clarias fuscus. Next base: position 6,836,859 of record CM059204.1, on the reverse strand, counting down.
AAAAAAAAATATATATATATATATATATACCTAAAGGAGGTGTACCTAAAGGAGGTGAGGCAGTTTTTAGGACTGGCAGATATTATATATACATTTTTATATACATTTTAGAGCATATATGCTCTAAAATGTACTTTTAAAAAGTAGTCCACAAAGAAATTTATTTTTCTAGGTTACTAACTAAGTGCCATCAGTCAAACACGGTTGGGAAGAGGATTATATATATATATATATATATATATATATATATATATATATATATATATATATATATATATATATATATATATATATATATATATATATTTTTTTTTTATATTTATCTTTGATCCCTGAGAGATGGTGAGACCAGATGAGCCGTGCTGGATGATCGTAGGGAATGTGGGGTGATAGAGCTGAGTGGTAAACAGGTGCTGTGTCATTTTTAGCTTTGAACACAAGCATCAGTAGTACAATGAATTAGTTGTACAGTATTTTGTTATCTTGTGGTGATGTGATGTGCGTAATAATACTTTATCTCCAAATAAAACCTCATTAGAATTATTCAAGGCTCTGTATACTGAAGCTCATGTGGAACCCTTAGACATGCTAATATATCAAAAGTAAACATATGGATGCTTTAGAATTTTAATTAGTTCATCACTTGCAGTACAATTGAATATGCGTGACTGTTTTTTTTTCAGACCTACCACATTTAAATATTTAGCGGGAAGCAATAAGTGTTAGACCGTCTGTCGGTTGGTAAGCCACAAAAATAAAGACAAAAAGAGAAGAAAGAGGAACTACTAATCAGACTGCACAGAGGTCCCGACAAAAGTGTGAAATCTTTGAATCTGAGGCACTGCGTGTGTGTGCGCATGTGTGTGATTGAGTGATAAGGAAGTAAAAGAAAAAATGCAGTAAGCTTGCCACCAATCATGTGATCCAGTCTCTTTGTCACGATCCAAACCCCACAAACTGTTCCAAAGTGTAATTGTACATCACGCACACAAACACACGTGTCATTTTCATATTCTTGGTTCAAGTAATATACAGTATATAAAGCTAAAACTTGATTGATTTTACCTACAATCATACAATTAATTCACAATTTTTCTATTAAACAGAATTTTTTATATCTGCATCTCACATTTGACTGCAGAGGATGAAGGAGATTAGGAGTGTTGGGATGAGAATGAGTCAAACAGTCTACCTCACAGTAACAGATAAAATAAGTTTCATGTTGTTGTCTGTTATTATCTAATACTAGAATGTACTGTATATAATTTCTGTATAATTGTTGAAGTTTATTAATGTCATTTTGACTTAAACACTAATATAGTAATGTACTCGCTAACCCAGTAATGATTCGCACAGTGTCTTGGTGTATGGTGAATATGATTTATTAATACACATTTGTGTTACTAAGGACTGGACCTTTTATCTGTTCTAGTTGATTCAACTAGTCTGTTATTAGCCAGATTCAGGTCATTAAGTGTGTTTAGGTGTTGATGAATTACAAACTGTGCTGGACACTGGACCTCCAGGACTGTACATGACCCTCAGGAAGTGATCAAGCAAGCAGGAACTGAATGAAGGACACCAGAGGACTGCAGACGTGTTTGATTCTGTTCCCAGCCGGATGCAGCAGGTTTTAAAGAACAAAAATGGAGAATGTTGTTAAACCATTGAATTTCACTTTTGTCCCAATACATTTGTCATGTATTAGAGGTAGAGATAAGCTCCTCAACTGACTGACTCTGGAGTAGTGAAGCTCAATACTGGAACATATAAAGCGATATAAATGATATAAGAGATTTGTCATTAATTCTAGCCTCATTAGACGTTTAAGCAAACTATCGGACCTTCTTCTGTGTGTTGTTGTTGGGGACTTTTATAATCATATGGTGGTACACCGTCTTGTGCTTCATGCTCACTGGTGTCTTAGTCTAGTCTTTGACCAGGGCCTGTATTTACTAAGTGTCTCCGATTAGGAAATCGCTCCTAATGGACCTAATGGGGATGGAGTAGGAGATTAAAAACTCAGTGCCTCAACATACACTGACCCAGTGATTCAGGACAGGGAGCTGTCCGGGGTTCTGCTCACTTTTTCCAGGAGGATACAGGAATTGTCCTGTTTATCTGATTAAAGTAAACTCACATGGCTTCGTTCACTCTATTGAATCTGGGACTCTTTTTATTAAGGTCAGGTCAAGTCTTAACTAACAGGCACAAACTCATACTGATAATATCTGCCAGTCCTAAAAACTGCCTCACCTCCTTTAGGTACTGGACACAACTGCTTTCTAAAACCCACACAAAATGGACCATGTGATGGAATGTGATGTGGGTAATATTACTTTATCTCCCAATAAAACCTCATTAGACTTATTCAAGGCTGTGTATACTGGAGCTCACGTGGAACCCTTAGACATGCTAATATATCAAAAGTAAACAAGAATCACTTATGATTATGATTATATATACTGTATATATGTGTGAATATGCTTGATTTTTTTTTCAGACTTGCCACAGAGTAAAATATTTAGCAAGAAGCAATAAGTGTTAGACAGTCTGTCGGTTGGTCAGCCACAATGAAGGGGAAAAGAGAAGAAAGAGGAACTACAGTACTAATCAGAATGTGCCAAAGTCCCGAAAGACCTGTGAAATCATTGAATCTGAGGTGCAGAATTTCATAGACTAACTCTAATGTTATTAGTTAACTACACACAAGTGTGTTACAGTTACACAACTTACAGTTTTGTGTTAATCAGTGGTAAAAAGAAAGGAAAATTGTCTCTCCTTCTCTCTTTGAGTGTGTGTGTGTGTACAGTATGTGTGTATATGTGTTTTTGCGTGCATGCATACATGCGTGTGTTTGTGAGACCGAGTAAGTCCCCTCATCAACCACATGATCCAGTGTCTTTGTCACGACCCAAACCCCACAAACAGCTCCAAAATATAAATGTGCAGCACACACACTCAAGTCTCATTTTCATACTGTTGTTTCAAAGGCAGTAAGAATGCAGGCGTGTTTTTATCTTTTCATCTTCCTTCACATTGCTGAAGGTAAGTCAGATTTTCTCTGTCGTCACTGCAGTGTGACTCTTATATCCGTCTAACATTCTTTGATCTTTTAATAGGCTTTATTTATTGAGTTTAGTAATGTGTGGTTGTACGGCATGTTGATTTTAAGGTTGTAAGTGTATAAATAAATTAATTGTGAATAATAATTGGACGATATTGTAAACATCTGGATTCAGATTAACCTGATAGACTCTTTTTATTGTACAGGTTGCATCAAGAACAATGTTGAGGTTTCCATAACAGCATCATCAGGAGGGTCTGTAGTGCTGCCGTGCTCCTGCACTGATCCACAGGATAAAGAAACCAGTTTCATCTGGGCATATAGAAGAAAGGATGGTTCTAATTTTAATGACATCTATCCCAGTGATGTGACTAACCGCTACAGCGCTCGAGTTCAGTTGGTTAATGGTAATGCTCCAGGAAATTTTAATATCCTCATCTCAGGCCTGACTGTAGAGGATGAAGGAGATTATCAGTGTCGGGAGGAGAATCAACCAAATAGATTTATGGCTGTCCACCTCAGAGTAAAAGGTAAAGTAGGTTTCATGTTGTTACTCTTATCTTAAAATGTACTGCATATAATTTTCTTTTACAATTTCTCTGTGTGTATATAAACAACCAACTGAGACAAGCATGATAGTTAAGACAGGTTAGTTAAGACAACATGACAGTGGTGAGGTGAAGTGCATGATGGGAACTGAAGTTTTAACATGAGTCCTATTGAAACGCAACAAAAAAAATTTTTTTCTTCTTTTTTTCTTCGTCAGATTTTTCCAGAGTTGACAGCACTGCTGATGGTGAAGGAAGTGTGAAGGAATAGTGAAGCTCAACATATAAAGTGGTATAGATGATGAGAGATTTTTATTTTTACAGAATATTATTTCCTTTAAACTGTATTGTGTAAAGCACCCTATTGGAACTTCTTCTGTCTGTTGTTGTTAGGGACTTTTATAGTCATATGGTGGTACATTGTCTTGTGCTTCATGCTCACAGGTGTCTTGACGAGGGCCCGTACGTACTAAGTGTCTGAGAGTAGGAAATTACTCCTACTGTAAGTGGACAAAAAATTTCAGATTGATGCAATTTTTGTCCTACTTTCAGGAGTAGGAGTAAGTGCAATTTTCCTTAAGATTCTTAAAGTAGGAAATCACTCCTATCTCCACCAAAATGTAGGAGAGCACCGGAGGTGTCCTAACTGGTTAGAAGTAGTGAGGAATTGGTGTTCAGGCAGAGAGACATGCTGAGCAGAGTTGTTTTAGTGACATTCAATGAAATTTAGATCACAAATGATATGTTTGGACTAAAATTTAATACTTTTTTAAAAACATTGCATGTGGTATGTAATTCGTCCATTAGGGAACATTTCATATGCTGTCTCCGCAGATAACTGTTATTTTTTTATGTTAATTTTTAGTAACAGGGAAGATGCAGCTTTGAAACAGTGACACAGCCGACAATGTCAGAAATAATAAATAAAACTCTGATGTTACAGCACTGAGATCAGATTCAGACATGTCCCACCATGCAGCATGAAACCAATGGAAAACAAGCAAGTTTTTTTTTTTTTTGATTTTGAGATTCTCTGTTATTTCATTTTTCCGCCATTTAAAACTACAAAAACCTGTTAAAACTACAACACCCACTATAAAGTGCAGACTACATTGTTTCTCTCAGTGTCGTAAACTGTGACATCACACACTCTCCTTAGTCTTACTTCTCACTGAAACTAAGAGTAGGAAGCTTCATAAATAACTTTTATGTCTGACTCTAAACTAGGAATAGTTTCAGTCCTAAATGAATTTTGAGCGCAATTTCCAGGAGTAATTCTGAGACACTTAATAATTACGGGCCCAGATGTGTTTAATCTAAACTCCTCATGTCTGATCTCGCATGTCTTATGTTTTATGTTATTATTCCCTCTTAGTTTAATTCATGTTTCATTTATGATATTCTTTATATTGCCTCATATTCTTGAGCTGTGTTTATGTTTGGTGTAATAAATGTGATAATCTGCATTCAGAACAATTTGTAAATGTGTTTATTTTGGTGGTGGTGGTGGTGGGGGGGTCATGGAGTAGGAGATGAAGCGTTTGTTTGTGTGTGTTTGGGTTAAATTCGTTAATGTTGCTGTAGATACCTTAGTTTTTAATAATGTAATAAACCTTAGTTTATTTTCTCCATATTTCACTACTCATCACAAGAACCTCTACTAGAAATTAAGTTGAGTTCAGAACTTAGAGCCCCACATTTTAAGGAAAGTCCAGATCACCTTCCGTGGTTCCTAGTGTGTATTTTCAGTCGGGTCTAGAAAGTATCTTTAAAGATTTTAAGACAAGCTCAGAATTTCTAGCATTAGATTTCAAATATAAGACTTGTTGTTCTAGTTTTGAGTCAAATCCAATTCCCCATAGATAAACTCTCCCAATAAAACCTCATTAGACCTATGCAAGGCTCTGTATATTGGAGATCATGTGGAACCCTCAGATGTGTTAATATATAAAAAGTAAATTTACAGGTGGTTTAAATTAGTGTATCACTTTGCAGTAAAATTGAATACGTGTGAATATGCCTGATTTTGTTTCAGACTCCTAATCAGAATGTGCAGAGACCTAAAAGAAGTGTGAACAGTTTTAGGCACAGAATTAAATAGACTAACTTTAATGTTAATAGTTAAGTTCATATAAGTGTGTTATAGTTTGTGTGTGTGTGTGTGTGTGTGTGTGTGTGTGTGTGTGTGTGTGTGTGTGTGTGTGTGTGTGTGTGTGTGATTGAATAATTTATAACTTTGTCACGGGCCCACAAACTGCTCCAAAAAATAATTGTACATCACACACACAGTCACGTGTCATTTTCATACTGTTGGTTCAAGTCAGTCCTTGTAATATTTTTTAAATCTTCTAATAAACTTTGATTAGATTAGCGTGTTGATCTTGCATTAATAAATTGTTGGTGTTTAGTATATAGTGCTCATCTATACTATGCACATACACCAAATGTCTATGGCGGAGCTTGTACTGAACTCTATTTCTCACAATGCACCTCTGCCTACAAACACGGGCACCTCAGACTACAACACACACAGCACAATTACAGTACATTTTCATGTTCAGAGACAATAATGAATGTATTTAACAATTGGATAAAAGTAAATCTAAATGTTATTATGTTTAATGGGTTTTTATACATTTCTATATATTTTCTTTTACAAGAAAATATTTTTTAAAATAATTTTTTAAATCTTTTGTAAAGAAAATAATATTAAGTTTATGACTGGGGTGCTTTTGGAACTACAGTCAGCGTCTGTGTAGTCCACAGTGCTGGTGAGACTTAAGTGTGTGATTGTCATTGACTGATTTGTGACTGGGCTTGGAGAACCAGATTATGGATTCCTGACAAATGGTTTTAATTAAATATTAATATAATTGAAAAAGTTATAAAATTGTTAAGTATGAATTAATGATTGGCTGTTAAATACTTTATTCTGTTGTATATGTTTTTTGAATAGTAAAACAATATGGAAGGATACTACTACTACTACTACTACTACTACTACTACTACTAATAATAATAATAACAATAATATTATTATTAACAACAACAACAACAACAACAACAATTATTATTATTATTATTATTATTATTATTATTATTATTGCTGTTGTTGTTGTTGTTATTATGTTTTAACTATGCACAGAACTCATTGTTACCATCTATAAGGGTTTTATATAACAGAACTAAATAAACAAAAGTAAAATGCAATAAATTCTATATATTTTATTGTTGTATATTTTATCCTAATAATAGTAAATTGTGGTTCTTCAAACATACAATTAATGCTGAAACGCACCATGTGTTTTTGTTCAGTAATGTGTTTTTATAGTGTGGTGATTTCAGGTTGTGAATGTAGAAATAAATGAGTTATGAATAAAAGAGGTTGTTATTGTAAACATCTTGATTCAGAGTAAACTCTTTTTTTTTTTTTGTACAGGTAATATCTTAAACAGTAATCATGTTAACATAAAAGTATTATCAGGAGAGTCTGTTGTGCTGCTGTGCGTCAGCGCTAATCCACAGGATGAAGAAACTAGTCTCAAGTGGTCATAAAGAAACAATGTTCCTGATATTAATAACATCTATCCCACTGATGAGAGTAAACGCTAATGGTTAATGCTGATGTTAATATATGCATGATTTTAACAGAAGCATCTCAGGCCTGACTGTAGAGGATGGAGGAGATGATCAGTGCTGGAAGGAGTCGAGTGTCGGTAGGATTGTCCACATCACAGTAACAGGTAAAGTAAACTTTATATTACATCTTGTTACTCTAATCTCAAAAAGTACTCTACTGTATATAATTATATATTACATAATTGTATAGTATATAACTTTATTAATAAATCGTTTTAACTTAAACACTGACATGGAATGTACTGACAGATTCATGCAGTGTTTATAAAATGTCACATTCTCTCTCTGTTTCTGATGAATATCATTTATAAACACACATTTACAGTATGGTTTTAGCTACTGAACTTTTAAACTCCTTTAGTCCACAGTGAAACCACAGTGAGCATGACAAGGTTAAATAACCTCCATAGTAAAGTCCGTCTGATATCAGTCACACGACAAAGTACATGAAACATACTGCATTTACATATAGAAAATATATTTGTAAGTATTTGAAGTTTTAGTTGAAAACGTCTCGGGTTACTTGGCTGTAACCCTGTTCCCTGATAAAGCGGGAACGAGATGCTGTGTGAAAACGCTATGGGAACATCTCTTTGTTGCCCGGTTGTGAAGCTTGTGCATGTCAAACCCGCCGAATACCTTTGGCTTATAACCTGTGCAGGCATGACGTCACCGAATAAGGTGCATCTGCAGGTTATAAATAGGAGTGAACCGGAAACATCCTCAGGTCAATTTTGTCTGAAGGACGTCCAGGCACGCCAGCAGTGCGGCATCGGAACGCAGCATCTCGTTCCCGCTTTATCAGGGAACAGGGTTAAAGCCAAGTAACCCGAGACGTTCCCTTTCAAAAGCTACACTCGATGCTGCGTGAAAACGCTATGGGAACAAGAATACCAACGCCGCCGCACTGCAAGTGTCTGGACCCCCAGGTTGTGCGCACAAGCCGAGGAGGTCTCAGACCTAGCTCTGGGATGCTGACTCAAGGATCCGCGAATCTGGAGTAGCATTGACATCCAGACTATAAAATCTAACAAACGTGTGTGCAAAGGACCAGCCCGCCGCATCACACACCTGCTGCAGGGGGAAGCCTCTTGCCAAGGCAATCGATGAGGCAATCCCCCTGGTTGAATGAGCCCTGATTCCCAGAGGCGAAGTGTGACCACGCGCCTCATAGGCTAGGGCAATGGCATCTCTCACCCAGTGTGACAGAGTCTGTCTAGTGGCAGCCGCCCCCCGGTTGCGACCCCCATGGCAAATAAAGAGCTGCTCTGATTTACGCCACTGGCTAGTGCGGTGGACGTAGATCCGAAGAGCACGTACTGGACACAGTAAGTGAAGTCTTTCCTGCTCCGGAGCTGTGAAAGGCGGAGGACAGAAGGCTTCGAGAACAACTGGGTGCATGGTCGAGAATGGAACCTTGGGAAGATAGTTCGGGTGAGGATGCAGAATAGCTTAGCCCAGGGGCAAAGTCTAGGCAGGATGGGGAGACTGACAGAGCCTGCAGATTCCCAATCCTCTTCAAAGAAGTAATAGCCATCAGAAAAACCATCTTAAGAGACAGAAGCTTGACAGGTGCTGACTGTGGTTCGAACGGGGTGTCGGCCAGGCCTTCGAGTACGATAGTTAAGTCCCATGAAGGGACCGTCGCTCTAGTGGGCGGCTTCAACCATTTAGCTCCACGAATAAAACGGGCAACTAAATGGTGCTTGCCCACAGAAACCCCGTCGTTCAGAGCGTGACAGGCCGAAATAGCGGCTACGTACGTTCTGAGCGTACTAAGGCATAAGCCCGAGGACAACTTTTCTTGGAGAAACTCCTGAAACAATCTGGCAGTGAACTGGGTCTATGTGTCTTGCCATGCACCAATTTTCAAACACACTCCATTTGAGGGCATAAGTTCTCCTAGTGGAGGGAGCCCTGGCACTTAAAATGGTTTCAATTACGCTGGCTGAAAGCCCAGCCTGTCTCAGTTGGTCCCAGAGCTCGGGCCGGGGATGAAGTATTGTCCCCTGCGCCTGAGACAGAAGATCCCTCCTCACTGGAATCACCCAGGGTGAGCCGTCGAGGAGAGATATTAGATCCGAGAACCACACTCTGGTCGGCCAATGGGGCGCTATCAATAAGAGGCGCAACCCTTGTTGACGGACCCTCGCCAGGACTCCCGGGAGCAGAACTATAGGCGGACACGCATAAAGGCGTAACCTGGGCCACGTGTGGGCCATTGCGTCCAGACCCAGGGGAGCTGGAGGAGTCAGAGAGTAGTAAAGGGGGCATTGTGCTGTCTCTTGTGAGGCAAAGAGGTCCACCTCTGCTAAGTAAAATCTTTCCCAGATTTGACTGACTATTTCGGGGTGGAACTTCCATTCCCCCTGTCCTACAGCTTGTCTGGATAGCAAGTCTGCTCCTACATTCATGTGCCCTGGAATGTAAATCGCCCTGAGGGACAGGAACTTGTCCTGTGCCCAAAGCAGAACCTGGTGCGCTAGCTTGTTCAAGCGGCGCGAGCGCAGTCCACCCTGGTGATTTATGTACGAGACTACCGCAGTGCTGTCCACCCGCACCAGGACATGGTAGCCTCTCAACTGCTGGAGGAAGTGTTTCAGGGCCAGAAACAGAGCCATCATTTCGAGGCAATTGATGTGCCACGCGAGAAGATGACCTCTCCAGCTCCCTTGTGCTGGACGGCCATCCAAGACCGCACCCCAGCCCATGAGGGAAGCGTCTGTCGTTAGCATCTTGCGACGACAAGACGGACCTAGAGTGGGACCCAAAGTCAGAAACCGGGGTCTGAACCACATAGAAAGGGTACAAAGCCCCCGGCGCGTAACCCTTATTAGCCTCTGGGGGTTGGCCCTTGAATGAAACCCCCTGGCTCTTAGCCACAGCTGAAACCCTCTCATGTGCAGAAGGCCCAAAGGTATCACCGTGGACGCAGCCGCCATGAGGCCTAAAGATTTCTGAAAGTGATGAACAGTGACCTTCTGGCCTAGCTTGATTTACTTCAGGGTGTTGAGAATGGATTCGACACGAGCAGGAGACAACTGTGCCCGCATCGTGACCGAATCCCATGTGACACCCAAATATGTTGTCCTCTGAACAGGAAGGAGAACGCTTTTCGTGGCGTTGAGTCTCAATCCTAAAGAATGAAGATGGGCTAGGACGACATCCCGATGTCGAAGCGCTAGCTCCTGAGACTGGGCCAGAATCAGCCAGTTGTCTATGTAATTCAAAATACGGATGCCCTGGAGTCGTAAAGGAGCCAGAGCTGCATCCATGCATTTTGTATATGTGCGGGGTGACAGAGCTAGGCCAAATGGAAGGACCCGAAACTGGTAAGCCTCGCTCCCAAAGGCGAACCTCAAGAACTTCCTGTGCTGTGGCAATATTTCTATATGGAAATATGCGTCCTTGAGATTGATTGTCACAAACCAATCCTTTAGTTGAATTTGAGAAACAATCATTTTGACAGTCAACATTTTGAATCTGGATTTCCTGAGATAGCGGTTCAAGCTGCGAAGATCCAAGATCGGACGCAACCCCCCCCCCCTCTCTTGGGCACCAAAAAGTACCGACTGTAGTAGCCCGACTCTCTGTCTGGAAGGGGAACATGTTCTATGGCCCCTTTGCCTAGCAGAGTCTTTAACTCCTGGGCCAGCAGATGTGCTCGGTCCGGTTTCACGGAAGTGGAGACGATGTGCAAACTGAATCCTGTAGCCTGTGCCTACAGTCTTTTCTACCCAAGGAGATATGCTTGGCAGTAGTTTCCACGCTGCCAGCTTCTCCGAAAGGGGCACGAGCTTTGACACTTCGGCTGGATGGGGGGGTGTTAGGTGTTGGGTATCCTGAAGTATGGCAGGAGATACCCAAACACCCAACTCTTCGTTGGAGACCGGCGCTCCCCGAAACACCAGTGGTGGCGGGGATTGAACACCGGCCTCAGGGAGTGTCAGGGAGGAGGCCCTGCTTTGTGATGAAGATCCAGGCGCCCCTCCCTGGGGGGGAACACCCACACAGCCCCAGGCGCACGAACCTCAGGGCTTCTTCTTCGAAGAGAGGAAGCTCCTCAGATCTGGTCTTTTTGAGGCAGATTTCTGGGAAGGGCGGCGAGCCCCACCCCAGTCTTTACGAGGGGGTGTGCGGCTGGTCACGCTCTCCTTCTGGACCTCACGCCTTATAGGGGCCAGACCTGGCCGGGGCCGGGTGGCCGACGGTCCCGGTTCTTGAGCACGGCGGGGAAGGAACCTCCCAAAAGCCTGTTCATATAGCTTCGCCTCCCGAAACCTAGTGGCGACGGAATTAACAGCGTCGCCAAAAAGGCCGGAAGGCGAGACGGGGGCATCAAGGAGGACAGCACGATCCTTATCCTTGATGCCCGAGAGGTTCAGCCACAGATGCCTCTCCGTGGATACCATGGCAGCCATAGAACGGCCCACAGCACGGGCCGTCTGCTTGGTTGCACGGAGAGACAGGTCTGTGGCTCGGCGCAGCTCTGCGAACGCCTTGTCATCAATAACCCCGCCGGTGCTCAGGTCCTTCAGCAGGTCAGCCTGGTAAGCCTGCAAAACCGCCATGGTGTGCAGTGAAGCGCCAACCTGTCCTGCTGCCTGAAAAGCTTTGCCCACCAAAGCAGATGTCAATCTGCACGGCTTGGAGGGGAGGGTAGGCTTTTTCAGGGAGGATGATGTCCCAGGAGAGAGATAGCCCGCAAGCGTCTCTTCTATCTGGGGCATCATCATATAACCGCGTGCTTTCGCATCAACGATATTCGAATAAGTCGATGGCACAAAAACACGCGATGAATACGGCTTCCTCCATGAAAGGGTTAATTCATCATGGAGGTCACCAAAGAAGGGGAGAGAGAGACGTTGAGGCTCCCCCCCCCCCCCCCCGGCCACCCGACAGAAACCTGTCGTCTAATCTCGAATGCTTAGGGGAATCTCGCTGCTGCGGCCAGTCGATATGCAATCGCTCGACCGCACGCGTTATAACCTCTAATAACTCCTCATAAGCTCTGTGAGCACTGGAGGAGCGTTGTGAGGAGGCCACTTCCAATGGAAGCGAGAGAGGAAGATTCTTCCGCTCCTTCACAAGAAGCGCCGGAGCGCGCTTGCGAAGCGGAAGCTAAAACTTCCTGATCCGGGGAGAGAGCGAGAGAAAGGGGAAATTCCGTCTCGTGCACGTCTGCCAGATCAGCACGCGAGCCCCAGGAATGCGCCGCGGCTCGCGGTTTCTCTTTAAAGAAAGCGAGCCGCGCGCGAAGCACCTTAATAGGGAGACGATCACAGTACTCACAGTCTCCCTGAAGCCCGAGGCGAGCATGTTCTTCCCCCAAGCACTCGAGACAAAACTCGTGAAGATCGCCCTCCGAAAGAGATCTCTCACACGGAGGCATGCATCTCTTAAGCAACTCCGCCATATCGGTGAGTTAATGCTGTTATTTTTTATTTTTGCTTTTGTTACGGCTTGCATGCACGCGCAAACACAAAGCGGTCCTGAAGACAAAAAGATCTGAGGATGTTTCCGGTTCACTCCTATTTATAACCTGCAGATGCACCTTATTCGGTGACGTCATGCCTGCACAGGTTATAAGCCGAAGGTATTCGGCGGGTTTGACATGCACAAGCTTCACAACCGGGCAACAAAGAGATGTTCCCATAGCGTTTTCACGGAGCATCGAGTGTAGCTTTTGAAAGGGAACATTGAAATATTAAAGATGAATGCAAGTGTACATTTTTCTCTTACATAACTAAATAAATAAATAATACATTTATACAACTCATCGAAACAAACAAACAAACAAACAAGTCAGAGATGTAATAATATTGTACTATAATTCATAAATTATATAAATAAATATACCATTAAACAGGTTAAGCATGATCAGCAGTCACTATCAGCCAAACATCAAAGATCTTTCATGTACCCTTTAAAATTATTATTATTATTATTATTATTATTATTATTATTATTAGTAGTAGTAGTAGTAGTAGTAGTAGTAGTTGTAGTACAGTATACTCTAGTGTACAGCAACACCAGTGCAAGCATGACAAATCAAAGCAACAACCACAGTCTGCAATATCACATACTCAAGTGGGTTAAATGTTTATGTGTTAAAGTGTTAAATTATTAAATGTGTTGCTTTGGCATCTGACATTTTTCCACAGTTCGGTACAGCACAACGGATGGAGAAGGAAGTGTAACTCTGGATTAAGCTTTATTTGTTTGTTTATTGGTTTGTTTTTGAAACTTTTATTTTATTTGAATTTTTAAAATGTATAATATAATAAAAATGTATAATTACAATATTGTACAATAGGTTCTTAACTACAGAATATAATTCCTGTAAACTGTATGACAAATGAAATTATTACGTGTCTCAGGTTTGCCCCCAGTGGCACACTAGTGCAAGTACATGCTATTGGACCTAGTGTATTGTTGGGGACTTTTATGTTGATATGGTGTTACACTGTCTCTTGCATCATGACACAGGTGTTTTAGTCTAGTCTTTAACCAGATGTGTAATTTAAGGTCCTCGGTTCACTTTGGTCTGACTGTGTGTGTGTGTGTGTGTGTGTGTGTGTGTGTGTGTGTGTGTGTGTGTGTGTGTGTGTGTGTGTGTGTGTGTGTGTGTGTCTTTATGTTACTCATTTTTATTCCCTGTTAGTTTCACTCCTGTTCCATGATATTGTTTAGTTTCCTGTTCTTGATCTGTGATTATGATGAATAAATTAATTAATTCATTAATTTTTTTTAAAAGAAAGATAACAATAACTTCTTGTCCCAATAAGCCTGGGAATAATTTATTATTTATTTATTTATTTTTTCTATATGGGTACGCAGTTAGTAAATCTGCAGGAGAAGGAAAAAAAGAAATTAAAAAGGAACAGAAAAAGAGGAACTATTTACAGTGATATGGGGTGAGAATGACAAGAAGAGTAAAAATATGAATTGATTCAGTTTACAATTTTCAGTGTTTTAATGATTAGTGAGTGTCATTAGTATTAGTAACAGTAGTTTAAAATCTTACAGTTGTGCATGAAGTAGTGTAAAAAGAAGGGGAAATTTACAGTGTGGGAAAGTTAGTAAATGAGTGGGTGAGAGAGAGAGAGAGAGAGAGAGGAGGAGGAGGGGGAAACCATTAAGTCTGCCAGTGGCCATGTGATCCAGTGGCTTTGTCACAAAGCCACAGCTGTTGCACAGCAAAACTCTGCAGCACGAACACTGAAGTGTCATTTAGCTACTGTCGGTGCACGTCAGTAAAAATGCAGTTGTGTTTTTATCTTTTTATCTTTCTTCACATCGCAGAAGGTGAGTCAGGATTTCTTTATGTTCTCACTTCTGGCACTTTCATGTGTGAAATCCTTCTAATATGATTAGTACACTCGTGAATTGCTTCTTTGAGTTTTGTTTTGTCTGGGTTTTTTTTTTTTTTTTTTTTTCATTTTTCAGTAACTATCCGTAAAGACACTGGGTTATTCAAAAATTTTTGCAAAATTGTAGGTTTTTTTTTTTCATTTTTATAATTATTGTTTATTATTATTGTATTGCTATTAATATATTTGTGAAGTGACAGATTAATAATTTAAAAGAGCGAAAGAAAAAAGAGAAGCCGGTGAGAACATTTCAGAAAATAGAAAAAGGAAGAAGTGACATAAGTTTAACACAAGGGAATGCAAATGTACTGGATTAAAAATGAATACATGAATAAATAAATAAAAATCACCGTTCTAAGATACTGCCATGACGTTATAAAGATAATGTCGTAAGCCTTAACTCAAAAATACAAAATATAACCAGCTTGACAATATTATTATTATTATTACTATTACTATTATTTTTATTATTATTATCAATAATAATAATAATAATATTAATAATAATAACTTCTGTGATATGTAAATATATATAATCCTTTTTGCATAATTTTTAATATTTATATTTAACAATCAAATTCAAATTCAAGACTAACAGACACTGTACTAGTATCATTAACTCTTTCTCGAGGTATAAAAGAAATATTCAGTGCATCTACAGTAAATAGCTGTAGATGTTTTTCATCTTTATGCAGAACAAAAGTGTCTGCTATGTTGTAATTATATTTCTGTCTTTACTTTCTTTTTATTATAATTTTTAGTACCGAAAAGTAAATTGTAAAGTTGTTCTTGTACAGTAAGAACTTGTTTTGTTGTTAAGCTAGAGTTGCTATAAAGAAGTTCTCATATCTCGGCACATTGATGAAGTTCACAGCCCTCTGTGGTTCTCTCTGGTGTTGTTTACGCATCTCACCTACAAAGGATGTTAACTCATGAGCAGGGTTTTTTTTTTTTTTTTTTTTTTTTTTTTGCCCATGGGAGTTTACTTACAGTATAACTTTTTATTTTCAACGTACTTTTGAAGAGAGCTTATACTTTTTTGATTATTTATGTACAGTTTTGTATCTATAGTACTGTACAAAAGCAGAGAACTGCTGTGGAGCTAGGACGTCTTAAACATTTCTACATGAAAAAAAAAAAGAAAAAAAGAATTATAGTCTCAGATACAATGTGTGCAGTCGTATAAGGAGATGAGCTGCTTAGTTTTACTGAACATCCTGCTGAACCAGCCACAGTCGTTCTGCGGACTTGCTGCACCTGCTTCGTTTTCCTGCAGCAAAAATTTCTCACTCAGAGAAACGTTCATTCTTTATTTTATTGGCTCTAAAGCTCTTTTATATAAATACCATGTGCGACTGGAATAATCTACACTATACCTGTTAATGAAAAAGTAATGGCACTTCCGCATTACTTTAGGTACTGCGATTGTTTATGCGCGTGCACGTGTGTGTAGGTGTGTATGTATGTTTGTGTGCGCAACCCAATATTACACAAAAGCTGAAGGGTTGTGTAAAAGCAACCTGGTCTTCAGTAACGCCTCAGCAGTGCCACAGTCTGATCGCATCCAGACTTGAGTTCATAAAGTAACTGAATCTTCAGAAGTCCCTTATTCGACTGAAGTTTGGAAGTTATGATTTTCATGAGCTTTAAGCTGTAATCATCAAGAAATAAAACTGGTCTGAAAATGGAAAATGGATTGAAATATTTCAGTGTATGTGCAATACAGTACATCTGGAACATATTAGTTTCTCTTTTAAAATGAAATTATCAAGTAAAAATGACTTCTTCATGACATTCAGTCTTTTTATATTTTTAAATAACACACACATTCGTATGACATAAGAAAAAATAAAAATAATAAAAAATTACAAACATAATTCTTTAACACATGTATATACATTTATTTATTAGGGCCGATGCAATGTTAATTCTTCCAATAAATGTGGATTGTTTAACACGTTTCCTTCTCAGTGTGGTAATCAGTTACCATCCAGTACTGCAGAAGCTTCAATATCAGCTCAGTGTTTTTGCTTCTTCCATCTCTGAAATGCTCATCAATCTGCTTTATGTCTTGTGTTTCTAAGGGTTTTACATCTTTTTTTACATGAGTTTTGATCAAGTTGTAATTTTATATCAATGAATAACTATATGTCACAAATTATAGTTAAAAATAGTAATCAAATAAATTAAAATTAAATAAAAAAATGTGTGTGCGTGTGTGTGTGTGTGTGTCTGTGTGTGTGCGTGTGCGTGTGTGTGTGTGTGTGTGTGTGCGTGTGTGTGTGTCTGCGTGTGTGTGTCTGCGCGTGTGTGTGTCTGTGTGCATGTGCGTGTGTGTGTGTCTGCGTGTGTGTGTCTGCGCGTGTGTGTGTCTGTGTGCATGTGCGTGTGTGTGTGTGTGTGTGTGTGTGTGTGTGTGTGCGCGTGTGTGTGCGTGTGTGTGTGTCTGCGTGTGTGTGCGTGTGCGTGTGTGTGTGCGTGTGTGTGTGCATGTGTGTGTGTGTCTGCGTGTGTGTGTCTGCGTGTGTGTGTGTGTCTGCATGTGTGTGTCTGCGTGTGTGTGTGTGTGTGTGTGCGTGTCTGCGTGTAAGTGTCTGCGCGTGTGTGTGTGCGTGTGTGTGTGTGTCTGCGCGTGTGTGTGTGTGTGTGCGTGTGTGTGTGTGTGTGTGTGTGTGTGTGTGTGTGTGTGTGTGTGTGTCTGCGCGTGTGTGTGTGTGTGCGTGTGTGTGTGTGTGTGTGCGTGTGTGTGTGTGTGTGTGCGTGTGTCTGCGTGTGTGTGTCTGCGCGTGTGTGTGTCTGTGTGCATGTGCGTGTGTGTGTGTGTGAGTGTGAGTGTGTGTGTGTGTGTGTGTGTGTGTGTGTGTGCACTCTTAATTTGAATACGAGTAAATATACATATTACATAGTTTTCATTTTAACAGAAATTTAGTTCATGTGTACATTAAAAAGGAGAAAATACAAAAAAGACAAGCAGTACAAATCAAGTCTATTTTGTCAGATTTGCCCTCATGAGAACAACAAAAACCCTGCATAAGCCTAGACGTTATATCCGCCCCCTGACCCTAAAACAACAACAAAAAAAGGTTTTTCATTCAATCACCTTTAACTTTAATTACAGCATCGGGAAAAAAAAAAACTGGGGCGTCGGGGAAGGAAAATGACATAGATGTGATACTCCTGTGATTCAGTACATTCAAGTCGTCAGCTGACTTCATTTCATTACCGTTATTTTATAACTGCTACGTGGTGCGATATGTAGAGCCGCACCACGCGATGTTTTTTATTAATAAGAGCCCTTATGCTGGGCGTTAGAGAGGGTCAATGAAGTAGGAGTTAGTGAGAGTGCTTGTGATACACATGGAACGACCTTCTTTCTTTCTTTCTTTCTTGTTCTTTGTCTTTGGCCCTGATTCCTTACCAGTGCCACCTAAATGATCGCACGAAGTGCGCCGGTGTCAGGACCCTTAAATAAACACGGCGTCAGGTGCAGCTGAGTGGTAGCAGAACTCTGAGTGGTAGCAACCCGCAGGACTGCCCGTTCTGAACAGTTCGTGCGCGGCTCTGCCCCTCGTGCGACCCTCATCATTACAATAACGCTGCTGAGTCTCGACCTGAGCGACTGAAGCGACCCCAGATCATAACTCTGCATCGCTTCCCTTCTTACCCTGGCTCAAATCTGGACTCATCACATGACTCATCACATCACATGACCATCCATCGCTCTAAAGTTTAAACTGTATTTTTTTTTTTTTTTTTACGAGGGGGACTAATCTCACGAACAAGTGGTTTATCTATGATTTATCGTCACATTATGTGTGTATGGAAACGCGCGCTCTTTCACTATTAAACACATCTCTGGGTTTTACTGTTGGTTTTTTACTATGAAACTATGAAAGCATTTTAGTGATCCCTATTCATGATTCCAATTTTCTTTCACAGAGTTCACTGTTCAGCACTATCCTTCCAGGTTTTGATAATAATTTGACACTTTTACAATTGAAACTTTTTTTTTTGGCCAGGCAGTAAATTACAAAGTGATCGGAAATTGATTTGATTTATTGTTTTGTTTGGTTTGTGGTAAACTTGTCATTATTGTCTTCTGTTCCTGTATGTGCCGTACAAGCATAACACACCATACAGTAGCTGAAATGCAAAATCTGCATAGGATATAAAATATAAACACGAATCCCTTTTGGGTGCAGGTCAAATCCCTTATTATATTATTACACATCCAAGAGTCACGTAACAGCCTGAACCATGACCTCGTCATGAGCATCAGCTTATAATTATATACAGTATATAATTAATGAAGTTACATTAACTAAACTACGAGCACAGCAACTGTGAATTACATTTTATAATAATTTGTTTAAAGGGTTCATCAAAACCTATTGCATTAAATCATTAAGAGATTACAGCCATTATTTTACACAGTCATTTTAATTCCACAGGCTTAAAAGCAAGTGATAAAAACTCATATGATCTTACATTGTTTAAAATAACTATAATTATAAGAATTATTTTTATTGATCTGGGACAAATGGAAGTAAATATTTTGCAGTCACCGCTCGAAGGCTGGAATCCCTGCTCATCACTAACTTTGCTTTGTTGCAGCGTCATTATGTCTCTGGTCGTTTCTGCGTCTTTCTGCCTTCAGTTTTATCTTCAGCTCATTTAAGTTGCGGTCAGGTGACTGACTCGGTCATTTAAGAACACTCTGTTTCTTTGCCATGGTTTGCTCTCCAAACACCAGTGAGCCGATTCCTCTGGCAGTCACACATACTGTACAGTACCCATGCCATAACACAGCCTGCACTATGTTTAACAGATGATGTGGTACACTGGTGTAAATGTGTTTTATTTTCCTAGCAAAAATACTACATATTGTCTACATGATATTGTAAACATCTGTATTCAGATTAACCTGATAGACTCTTTTTATTGTACAGGTTGCATCAAGAACAATGTTGTGGTTTCCATGACAGCATCATCAGGAGGGTCTGTAGTGCTGCCGTGCTCCTGCACTGATCCACAGGATAAAGAAACCAGTTTCATCTGGGGATATAGAAAGAAAGGTACTATTAATTTTAATGACATCTATCCCAGTGATGTGACTAACCGCTACAGCGCTCGAGTTCAGCGTGTTAATGCTGATTCTCCAGGGAACTTTAATATAAACATCTCAAGCCTGACTGTAGAGGATGAAGGAGATTATCAGTGTCGGGAGAAGAGTCGAACAAATGGATATACGACTGTCCACCTCAGTGTAAAAGGTAAAGTAAACATTCTGATGTTACTCTCATCTAAATATATAAAATTTGCAGGAATATAATTTCTCTAACAAAAAATATCAAAATATTAAGTTTGCGATTACTACTGAAAATATTCATGTTTAAATGTTATTCCAAATTTTAAGTGATTTTGAATTTCATTTTGATCCAAACATTGGTTAGTGTTAGTGTACTGACAAACACAGTCATATTTCAAATTCTGTGTGTGTGTGTGTGTGCGTGTGTGTGTGTGTGTGTGTGCGTGTGTGTGTGTGTGTGTGTGTGTGTGGTGTTTGTGTGTGCGAGTTCACTAAATATGATTTATGAATAAACATTTATTTACTTACTAGTCAAATTGTTAGCTTCCCCAGTGCTCATTAAAACTACAGGCAGCACAACAAGGCCACATGGTGCCAGTACAACTACAGCCAGCAGATCACCAGAGCCAGGAAGTAAGTTAGATGTTTTTAATCAGTACGCAATACACTTCACTTCGAGTCATGTTTTTACAAGAAAAACAATCAACAATGGAGAGATGCAAATAAACACAAAAAAACTCCAAAAAAGTTTTATTATATGACTTTATTATATTATGTATAATTTTATAACTTAAATCAATCCATAAATAAGATCCATGACACAAGTTGCTGTTATTACTTTTGTTACAGTGTCAAAAACAATGACGATACATAACAAATTAGATTAAATGCAAAAGTAAAAACGCATTAATAAAAATAAAACACTGTATTGACGTCTTTGATCGTGCAGGTTAATACAGTAAGCCCAGTTCCTGCTTTAACAGTTTTTGCTATAAAAGTCGTGGCTTGCTGTGTGTCACTGGCTCCATGTCTCTTGTAGAAATGTCTTTATTGAAGAATATCATGCAGTGGAATGATGATTGTAAAGATTAAACTATTCCTTTTACAGTATGTGACACAGTACAACTACGGATTCATTGCACATTGTAGCTTGTCATAGACCTTCAGCTGCTCAGGTTTACATACTGAATATAATAATAATAATAATAATAATAATAATAATAATAATAATAATAATAATAATAATAATACATCTAAACCTGGATTCATTTGGTCTTACACTACTCTAAGTGTGTTCCCAACAAACACCTAATGGTTAAAGACAAAACAAATTCACACTCTAAACAGATTATACACCTGCTGCATTATGAATACAATTATACTGGTCTAAACTGAGACATAAAACATGACAGGGCATTCTGTTTTTGGAAAATAATCAGCTTTTTTTTTTTTCTCTCTTGTGTTTACCTGGTAGCCACTTCAAGCTCACGAAGTTCAAATGCTGGCAGTAAAATTATATCCAGTTCACCACATCCACATGGTGGCAGTATAACTACCACCAAACCAGAGGCGGAAAGTAAGTTAGATCTGTTTAATAATTGAACAGTAAAACACTTGGTGTCATGTTGTTACAGGAAAAACAATCAACAATAGTGTGATATAAATCAGCAAATTTACAGCTACCACTCCAAAAGATTATTTTTCCAATTACAGCATGTCCTGAAATGTTTTATTATTTTACACTTAGAACATATTGCATTTTTTAAAATAGTTTTTATAGTTACATTTAATGTTGTATAATGTCCATGAGTTCTACAAGTTCCTGTTATCAGTCATAGCATGTATAGACAATAAAGTATAAAATCCTAATGATACAAATGAAGTGCATATTAATACACGCTACATAAATAACATACAGTCTGTAAATACAACAATGTTATGAAGTCTTTGTTAGTGCAGCTTATTAAATTATAGTTGTGTACTATTAAAAAAAATTGAGACAAACAGTTTGTGGATCTTAGAAGTCTTTTTCTTTGGTAGGAATGTGATAGTGATTATATAAACACGTCAAAGAACTGTCCAAGCAAAAATCATCATTTGTGCATGCCATATTGATATTGTTTTTACACATCAATACATAACAGCTTCTTCTTCTTCTTCTTCTTCTTCTTCTTCTTCTTATTCTTTATAATCACATTATAATATATTATAATACAGGAAGTATTTACAGGTATTATTCAGTATCTTTATTTCCTGGTTCCTATTCTGCTGGTGTTGCTGCTCCTACTCATATGTGTCCTCTGCTGGACATACAGAGGTATGAAGACAAACATACATGTACACCTACATACACACAATTACACCAGAAGAACCCTTCTAAACTTGTCTGCACTTCGTACTCTGCCTTGTTTCATATTGCAGCTCAGAAGAAGAGCAAGGAACAGAGAAGTGAAGAAGGACAGGTGAGATACAGTATATTCCTCCCTTTGACTCAGCTCGAATTTTCTTTTTAGTGTCACTTGTTTCTTTCATGGCAGCACGGTGGATAAGTGGTTAGCACTGTAGCCTTGCGTTCCCTTGTCAGGTCTGTGTGCATGGGGTTTGCATGTTCCCCCCGTGCTTGGTGGGTTTTTCTCCGGGTACTCCGGTTTCCTTCCACAGTCCAGAGACATGCAGATTAGACTATTTGTTGTTCCCAAATTGCCTGTAGTGTGTAAATGCATGTGTGAGCGTTCACCAGAGGTCCTACCACGGTCATACATAATGGTAAGAAATACAATGGTCACCATTGACCTCCACGGTCCCTAGTTGGACTAGAGAGGTTCTAGATGGATGGAGATAGGTGTTTCTTTTATATTTCTTAAACCACTTCTTTGATAAAACAGTTTTTTTGATCTGTGCTTCGCTTGGGTTGAATGATGAAAATGATCCCATCTAAATCATTTCAGGACTTTAATAAGAAGATTGGTTCAACCTGTCATGTTACTTTTTGTTTCTAAATTTGTGATACCAGGGAAAAGTTTGTTATAATTATTGGAAAATGAATTCAGACTTTTATGAAAAGAGTATTAATTTACTAAGTAGCTCTCGATGTTTTTGTTTCCTGTGGGGTTTCATCTAAAGAGCATCACAAAAACTTGTGAAACCCTGCAACCCTAATTATTTTCTTACATGTGATTGGCTCATCAACTGCAGAGTGTCTGATGGTATTTATGATTGTTTAAAAAGGTTTCCCCCCTCTCTCTCTCTCTTTTCTCAGTTGAGTGTTGGTAAGGAAAAAAAGGAAAATAATAAACAACAATTTAAAAGAAACAGTCCTTTCTCAATGGGCTTTTATTGGAAACTGTTGCAGTTCCTAATACTGACCACTTGGCAGAAGAAAATTTCTATTTGTCAGGGGTAACCCCTAGAGGGCGCCTAGCGCCCAGAGACTTTGTGTTTGTAGTTCCTTTTGAGTTAAACTTCATTTCCCATCATGCACCTCGGTCAGGTGACGTGGGCGCTCACCTGAACCGAGTTGCTCATTTGTTTTATTATAAATAGCTTGTTTCAGTTCTAGTTTGTGTCGTGCATCTGTTGATTTCACCTCGTTAATGTCTGTGTGTTCAGTTCGTGTTTCCCGTTACCTTAATTCGTGTTTTGGTTTGTTTTATTGTAAAGTTTAAGTGTTTATTTGATTTCCCTGTTTCCATTATCATTAAAAACATCGTTGCTTTAACACCTGGACCTTTGCGTTTATGCCTCGCACCACAATTCATGACACTATTAAGCAAGAGTACAGTAAAAATTTTGCCAAATACATTTTCTTAATGTGGACTTGTATATAAGGACTTCATGAATATTGAAATTTATTAAACGGCTAAAATAATAGAAAAAAGAAGAAAAGAAAAAAACAGTGTGTTACAATTTCATCCTGAATTATACTAAACTCACTTCAGTGACCTTTTGCTGTGTGTTTTTGTTTACACAGGATAGTGATGGTGTTACATATGCAGCTGTGGCATGGAAAGGTGGAAAGAAACCTGCCGAGAAAGCACCTAAGGAACACTCGGTGAGCCATAATCAGCTGCCAAACATTGAATAATATTTCAAAATTGTGTGAATTATGAAATGTAAATGATTACAACAGCAAGCAGAGAGGATTCAAGGGCAGTGCATTAGTAGATTTTTTTTTAAAAAGAGAATATACATTGATCAGCAATAACATTAAAAGCACTTACAGGTGAAGACATTGATTGTCTCCTTATATTGACACTTGTAAAGGTGTGGGAAACATTGGAGAGCATTTTTTAAAGGTGATGTTAAATGCAGGATGAATGGGCCAGCAAATGATCTGAGATACTTCAGTACCTTCCAAACGTAGTCCAAGGAAGGACAACTGGTGAACTGGTGACACACCATGACATCATGGACACCCAAAACTCATTAGTCTGCATGGGAAGCAAAGATGAGCCAGCTTGTGGACATCCCACAAAGAACTACTGTAATACAATTTAATAAAAAAAAAAAGTTACTTCTGGCTATAAAAGGAAGGTGCATTGAAGCTTGCTATGTATGGGGTCATGTAGCCACAGACCAGTCAGAGTGCCCATGTTGACATACTGTAAGTCCACTGCTAAAAGCTCCTACAGTTGGCATGGGAATGTCAGAAGAAGTCATGTGGTAGAGCTGATGTGGTGCTCTGGGCAATGTTCTGCTGAAAAAAAAAAAAAACACTGGGTTCTCGATTCATGTGGACTTGTAAATAAGGACGTCATGAAGATTAAAATTTGTTAAATGGCTAATATTAAAAATGGGGATCTGCATCAACTACCTCTATGGACACATAAGAAATTACATACAGAACATGTAATCAGACAAAGGAGAAAAAAAAAAAAAAACACTGTTACAATTTCATCCTAAATTATACTAAACCCACTTCAGTGACCTTTTGCTGTGTGTTTTTGTTTACGCAGGATAATGATGATGTTACATATGCAGCTGTGACATGGAAACCTGGCAAGACACCTGCCGAGAAAGCACCTAAGGAAAACTCGGTGAGCCAGGTAGGCAGGTGATTTTATTGTTACGGCTGATCACTGTTAAGGTTTGGTGGCATGGTGGCTTAGTGGTTAGCACTGTCACCGTGCACCTCCAGGATTCAAGGTTTGATTCTTGCCCTTTGTGTGCATGGGGTTTGCATGTTCTCCCCATGCTTGGTGGATTTCCTCAGTGTACTCTGGTTTCCTCACTTAGTCCAAAGACATACAGACTAAGCTATTTGCAGTCCGCATTGTCCATAGTCTGTGAGTGTTGACCGGAACAAACAGTGTTAATGTTTGCTTTGGCCTTAACCTTTCATATAGCAGCCTCTGCTGGTGAAAAATGTTAAGCGTCTTGAGTTTGATGTATGTTTGCATGTGTGTTTCTACAGAATGACGAGGAGGTGCTGTATGACGGTACAAAAGGAAACACAGTTGAGAAACAGGTTCGCATTTCAGTGGGTCTACATACTGGATTTAGCTTCATTCATAGCCGCCTTTGCTGGTGAAAAATGTTTTGTGTCTTACACTTACTTGAATTTGCTGTGTGTGTGTGTGTTTCTACAGAATGATGAGGATGTTCTGTATGTCAGTATGAAAGGGAACACACTTGACAGACAGGCTTGTGTTTCAGTGGGTCTACATACTGGCTTTAGCCTTATATATAGCGTCCTCTGCTGGTGAAAAATGTTTTGTTGTCTTACATTAACTTGAGTATGCTGTATGCCTGTGTTTCTACAGAATGATGAGGATGTGCTGTACGTCAGCATGAAAAGGACAACAGTTGACAAACAGGTTTGTGTTTCAGTGGATTTACATTGTAGATCATTTTTGTGTTTATATTTTATACTTTTCTAAAACTTTTACTTTATACTTTTAAAAGGAGTTTATACGCACCTTTTCCTCTGATTTCAAAACGAGATATTTTGATTTCATTTGTATTCATTTAGTTTATTAGTTGTAAACCTGACCGTATTATGCAATTTATTATTATTATTATTATTATTATTATTATTATTATTATTATTATTATTATTAATAATAATAATAACAATAATAATAACAATAATAACAACAACAACAACAACAACAATAATAATAATAATAATAATAATAATAATATGGCAAGGAACAGAATTGTGACACATGCAGATATAAATAAATAAATAAATAAATAAATATATATATATATAGATGAGATGTGAATTTTTATTTCATGAATTCACACAGCCAAGTTGCAAGGACATTCTTAGAATCTTACTACCAGAGTAAAAATATTTCAGTGTTACGTATTTTATTCTATGAGAGGCATTCGAGTCAAACCAGGACTTTTGATTGTTAAAGATAACAGAACACAGTTCTGATAGTATAAAACTCCCTTTATTTCTCTATATAAACCCCTGTTACACTAATGCACCCATCTCAGTGCTTCACTATTGCTTGGACACCATCCAGGTAGAACGTTTTCTCACTGCAGTACGTCGGAGCCATGATTTGACTGCCTTGGCTTCACTTACAAAACGCTGGCCTCCCAGGAACTCCTTCAATGACACAAACATCTAGATATTGCTTTTTGTTAGAATCGAGTTCTTGTAATGTGTAAGCAGTGTTGGTTTAGGATTGTCTGTCAGGCTGATACAGACAAATACGTCTCTTCCACAATTTATTCAAGCATCAGGCATTTCACTCGCTGCATGTTCGCAGGAACGAGTGCAGTGTGCTCCGGGCCACCTCAGTCGGGATTGTCATTCACAGACGCCTGGCCTGGAGGAAGTGTTTTTACTGCAGCTATGAGTCTCATCATCGTACTGTGCTTGAAGTCTTCTGTAAATGTTTACGCCCTCATTTACCAGAAAGTTGATCACAACTCAACGTTTGACTTGAACGTCAGCCGTATTTATATTTCTGAAATATAAAAAAGAGAAACTGTATTGGATGAAAATGGTGCATGCTTGTACAGTATATTTGCAAATATGCAATGTTTGCATGTTTGTGTGTGTGTGTGTGTGTGTGTGTGTGTGTGTGTGTGTGTGTGTGTGTCTGCAGGAAGATGTGACCTACTCTACAGTAAACAAGTAGCAGACCCAGAGCAGTAGCCACAAAGATAAAGACTGAAGATAATAGGAGGATGAACAGTCGTGCGCACACACTCGCGCGCGCACACACACACACACACACACACACACACACACACTCACAAATTTTTCTCTTATTATCTCTGCTACCTTATTATTTCTTCTTATTATTATTTTTATTATTGTATGTTGCACCTCACCTGGCACTTATTTTTCTTATTCTAAATTATATATATATATATATATATATATATATATATATATATATATATATATATATATATATATTATTAAATAAATCATTTAGCTACCATTTTTCCTTGCCCAGAAATGTTTCTGTTGAACGTTCCTGCAAAGTTTAAAATACACAAACATTTTCTTCCATATATGTTATGTGCATTTTTATTGAATCGTAACAAAATAAAAATTAATTCCACAAATCCAGGTCGTCTGTGATGATTGTGAGAAGTATTTCAGATTGTTCGATTTCTTACTATAAACTGCTATTTCATGTTTAAGTCAATAGCACTTATGCAACTGCCATGTAGACTACAGTAGCTTCCAGATCATCTTTTTAAACTCAAAATACCATAAAGAGGTTGTTTACTGTAACTCCATTCACTTCGGTGGTAAGTTAATCATTACTCTGTATAAATGATTAAACACTAATGCCAAGTCCCTCTTTTCTCATCATTCAGTGATTTTAAGCAAGGAATCTCACGGACCTCCATAGCATCATTATAATACCCACACAGCCAATTCAACCTTCAACAATTCAACATTCAACCTTCAACATTACATTTAAAGATTTACACTAATGAGTAATGAACGACAATACCATTATACCAAGCCCTTCCACCTCCACTCCAGGCCTCTAGATAATCATTCTGGGATACCCCTCAATGCCCCCTCAGGACCCTTAACTACCCCAAGGAAATCACAAAATAGTCATCTCATTGAACACATATCTGTTTGCATCTAATCATAGTCTCAATCTTATAGAGTCCTGAGTCCCAAGCATCTCCAAGAACTATTAAGAGTTCCAAGATTTATTCAACAAGCCCAAAGCTAGTGAGCTACCAGCACCCTTGACTCTTACCAGGCACTATACCGCCTGTACTAGAGCTTAACAGCTCCCTCTAGTGATATATTAATGTATAAACTTTGCACATTCAGACAAGTCCATGCATTCCCAAAGACTTCTAGTGGCCGGGTTGCTGGATAGAAGGAATTGTTTTCAGTGCACACTCTGGACTGCAGCATGTTTCTTCCTGTGAGTGAGCAAAAAATAAATAAATAAAAATAAAAAAATCAGGGTAAATTGAATCAAAGTGAACATTAACACAGTGAGCCATTAGATTTTATCTTTAATATATATATATATATATATATATATATATATATATATATCATAATAATTATTATTATTATTACAGGAGCCCAACCTTACTAAAAATTGTAGTAAAACCTTTAACTCAAGTGAGTTAAAAAAAAAAAAAAATCCATGACTAAAAAATAATTGTGTTTTCTAAAATCACCTGTTCCACAATTAACAATTCCGATAAAATAAATTAAAATTAAGTTTTTTTTTTATTCTACTGTAGTTTTTAAAGTTTATCAGAGTATCTAGACACTTTTAATTAATTATTCATTCCAGTTCCTGTTACCCTGTGGAATAAATATGTGAATGTGACACAGAGGCGTAGTTCTCTTAACCACTTTCAACATGGGGAAAACATAAGAACACCCCATTCAAGTAAAGCAGCTGCGTGTCTACCTTCATACACTAAGTCAGGCAATGATTACATGAAAATCGCCACTCACCTAAACTTGCCCATATCTACAGTCAGAGGAATCATTAAGTTAAAAACAACTGGAACAGTGAAGAACAAGGCTGGACGAGGACCATATTTATCTTGCCACCACATTCAGTGAGGAGGATGATAAGAGAAGTAAAAAAAAAACAAACAAAAAAAAAAACACACAGTTAGTGGCATCTTGTGGTCACTCCATAACAACCATCAGTGTACTGTACAGTGATGCAGTGTTCCTGCACTGATCCATAGGATAAAGAATCAAAATCTCACATGGTCACTTAGAACAGTAAATGTGCCTCCGAGTGGCGCAGTGGTTAAAGCGCTCGCCCTATCATCCGGAGATCGCTAGTTCGAATCCCGGGTGGTGCTGTAACCTCTCGCAGCCGGAGGTCTAGAGAGAGCTGATTGGCCGAGCTCTCTCAGAGGGGAGGGATGAGAGGTACTTAGTGCTCCCACATTAATCACGGCTCTACAGCCAATCAGGGGCGTCTGTGAGCTCGCGCAACGGAGGGAGCGGATAGCGCTGTCCTCCGAGTGTGTTACGCCGAGCAGTTCGAAAAGATGCGGTCGGCTGGCGTCACGTGGTTCGAAGGAAACACGTGATAGTCTTCAGCCCTCCCGGGTGGTAGTAGTAGCCTTAATGTGGGAGCCCCCTAGTGACGGGGAGGAATTGGACATGATTAAATTAGGGAGAAAATCGGGGAAAAATCCAAAAAAAAAAAAAAAAAAGAACAGTAAGTGTTGTTGATTTTAATGCCACCTATCCCACTGATGAGACCAAGCACTTCAGGTAGGATGAATTCATAGAACACCGGCTGAAGGTTTTTTCCCCCACTATGCCGCCTGACCTGATTGGTCAAACGGAGTCATGTGATTATTGTTGCTGCGTCTGATTGGTGAGACAGTCATGTGGTAGATCTTCCGGCTGCAATGGTATGAAATGTATGCAATGGTTAGAAAAGTAACAAGTCGAGTGTAGCCGAATGTAGCGGAGTAAGAGTAGAGTTTCCTCTTCACAAATCTACTCAAGTAAAAGTAAAAGTGTGGTGGAGTAAAACTGCTCATCGAAGTATTCGCCCTTTTTATCATCTGCTTTGTCTATACCACCTTATTCTGTTTACAGGCTTGCTGGGTGGCTTGGAGCAGGGCACACACACACACACACACACACACACACACACACACACACACAGTAATTTAGCAGTAGCGATGTAATGCAGTGATGTAATGACACTGTTTGCATCTGTAACTAATTATAGCCCCAAATAAAGTATCGTACATATATACAGTGTATGATCTGTACGTTGATATCAACTACCTCTGGCCACTCAATCACGTCCAAATTGTTGTTGTTGCTGTTGTTGTTGTTATTGTTGTTGTTGTCTCAACCTGAAGAATTCCAGTGCATATGTCCACCTCTAGCCTCTTACTGTACATTCTTATTAATAAGACACAACCGTCATGGAAGAAATGAGTATGTTCTATCCAGTGGGGGTGTGTGTGTGTGAGAAATACTAAAAGAGGAAGCCGTAATAGTTCTCAGAAATCAACTTACACTGAATAACTACAGGATTTGTGGTTTTGCGTCACAAGCTTCTGCTGAAAACCTTAAATACAGATGAAGTAGTATCATTTCAGTTATTACAGTGTGTTTGCTGTCCATGATCTCTGCGGTGAGGCAGTGTGTGCGTGCGTGCGTGCGTGCGTGCGTGCGTGCGTGCGTGTGTGTGTGTGTGTGTGTGTGTGTGTATTTGTGCGCTTTTGTGTGTGTAGGTGTTTTGTTGTTGAGAATGATCCTAGGGTTTTATCTTTTCCTCTTTGTGCTTCATGTCACTAAAGGTGAGTTATAAATTTAAACTTTTGCCAATAGACCCACTTAAACACAAAATATCATTATATATCATTATATATATATATATATATATGTTCTTTCTCTGAAATTTGCTTCTCTTTCTCATGTATCTTTCTCATGTATCTAAACCACAAGAACAGTCCTAGGGTTCTGTAAAATATATTAAATATGACCATTTATCTGATGATGAATATAATGACCTATCAAAGCTGTTCTATTTAAACTGGTTTATAATTGACCCAGCCTGCGCATATGTAAGGATTAGAGAGTAGAACTTAAACATTTCTGAATTACATTTGGTAAATATATTTATGTTCGAGGCATAAAAGAACATAAAAACCTCACTACTTAACTTGTCTATTGTATCTCACATAATGATAATATTTTTTTGTCAAATGAAGCTTACAGCACAGTGAAATGATGATGAATTTTTTGATTATTGATTGATTGATTGATTGATTGATTTATTATTGATTTATTTATAATTATTATTTTTTTTGCGTATCCTAGTCAGTAAGCAAGATTCAGAGTGTAGTGCCCTGCTCAAGGGCTCAGCAGTGTGACTAGTGGTGTTGGGGCTTCATTTAATCATTAATTAATCAATTTATTAATTCTAAACATGAACTGTTTAAATTAACACTGCCCTGAGCTGTTGTAACTAAAAAAAAAAAAAAAAGAAATGCAAGAAAAAATAATAAAATAAGTGTACCACATATAGATTTGTATATACAGCTTTGTTTCTCTTTGACTCCTCTTGCACAGCATGAACATATGTAAAGTTATAGTAATCATAAATAAATAAATAAATAAATAAATAAATATCCTTTCTCAATTTATCAAGGCCTGTAAGAAGCGCAATCTAAAGTCTGCATAAACCCTATGTATCAGCTTGCTTTACCTGAAAATAGTGATAGTAAAAGGTATATATGAATCTTTTTTTGCATCTTGAAAATCCATCTAGTTCTGTTTCATTTTATTCTTAAACACAACATCATTTTAACATTAATGAACATTAATGAGAACTGTGTTCACAAAGCAAGGAAATTATTATACATTAATATATGTTTTGTGTGTGTGGTAGAAATATTACATTATGTTAACGTTTAAAAAAATTACGCATCAGCCAAATAAGCCTTTACATGCATATGCACGTTTCAGGACTGGTTTATCATAAAGAAAGTCTCATCAGTTAAATGTACTGTATGACTGGGTGTTTCTGCAGGGTGCAGCTTAACCAGTGAGAGACTAATAGTAAACATTACTGCAGCTGTAGGAGGTGACGTACTGCTGCCCTGCTCTTGTTCTGATCTTCAGACCACACCTCGGGACCTTAAGTGGAGGAAAAAGGACAAAGATGGGTGGGAGACTGTACCAACTAATCATGGCCGATTTCAGCTCAGTAATGTTCAGTTTCGAGGAAATGTCTCTCTACACATATCAAACCTGACTGTAGAGGATGATGGACTGTACAGGTGCCAACCTGAACATGATGTATGGACAGACTTCTACCTCATTGTTAAAGGTAAAATTCTTCTTCGTCTTCTTCTTCTTATTATTATTATTATTATTAGTAGTAGTAGAAGTACTTTAAGTGCTGGTGTTGAAAATGACAACCTGAGAAAATGAACATTATATATTCTGTTGCAAAACAAATAATAAATATAGTTGCAAGCAACGATGACGGGCCCAAGCACCCTGTGCCATCGCCACGCCGGGCGCACTGCACAACCTGTGTTATTCGAGTGTGTTAAGACCTCAAAAAAGCCATCGTCATTCGGTTGCACCACGCAAGCTGCACACATCACACACTATACAGGGCTAATGTCAGTTTGGGCCCTAAATATTTGTTGAGTGCATTAGAGAGTGTGTGTGTGTGTGTGTGTGTGTGTGTGTGTGTGTGTGTATGTGGTGTGTGTATGTGCATCGTGAGAGGTGTGTGTGTGTGTGCGCGTGAGTGTAAACATTTGTAATATGGGTATATGTATGTGTGCATTTGTGTGATGTATGAGTGTGTTTGTGCGTGTGCATTGCAGCATGCATGTGTATGTGTGTGTGTGTGTGTGTGTGTGTGTGTGTGCGCGCATTAGTGTGTAAGGGTTAGTGTGAGTGAGAGTGAGGGAGAGAGGTGTGTGACGTGTAGATGTGTCAGTCTGTGTGTGACGAGTAAATGTGCTTGTGTTTGTGCTTGTTTGTGTGTATGGTTTGAGTCTGTGTGTATTAACATTAGTGATGTGTGTGTTAGTGTGTGAGATGTGTTTGTGTGTGTTAACATTTGTGAGTACAATAGGCCGCAGGTGCTGGAAGAAAAGCCTCACACTATGATGTTCCTGAACGTGATGTCACTGAACGTGATGTCACAGAAGGTGTCACTGAATATAATGTCTGGGAAACTGTAAAAGAGAAGGGGCCATTCTTCTGTAGTTATATACAGTTATATAAAGGACAAACAGAACACAAATCCAATATGAAGAACAACATTAAATAGTTAAAGCTCAATTAACATATCAAGCTGCCTAGACACTAAGAGTTATTGATTTGATGTACATTTAATTACAAATGTAAAACTGTACAGACTGTACAGAGTTATAGACTAACACAATAGAAAAATAAATAAATAAATAAATAAATAAATAACCTTTCTCACGGTATCAAGACCTGTGATAAGATAGGATGGCTAACTGAAGATCAGATGGCTAAGCTAGTCCTAGATAAGCCAGTATTGATTACCAACTAAGCTGCAGAGGGCGGAGTTAAGTAGATCTGGGCAAAGCTGAACTTGTAAATGGTGAGGTTCTGTTTGTACGTATATGAGATGACAATGTGTGTGTGTGTGTGTGTGTGTGTGTGGGGGGGGGGGTTATGGGTAGTGGGTAATTTATATAATTTCTGTGCTCATGCACAATGGAGACTCATCTGCATGTCTTAACATGACTAAAAAGTACACTTTGCATAATAGGTCCTCATTAATTGAATATACTGTATGTCACTGCAGAAACTGCATGATAATATAAACAATTGTAACATGCCAGGGGAACCCATATAAATAGTTCAAATTTAAGTACATATGCGGCCACTTGCTCGCGTCCCACCTTAAGAACCCCAAAGAGGATACCTTCCTCTAGTCTCTTACATCCTTCCGCCCCACCACCATGGAAAACCTGAGTGTGCAAAGGTCACTGGAATTGTGTGATTGCGCATCACTAAATGAGGAACCAGAACATGAGAAATACTGTAGTTCTCAGAAACAGCATTATGCTGTATAGCTGTTTGTGGCTTTATGTCTCAAGCTTCTGATGAAAACCTTAAATACAGATGAATTATTCTCATTTCAGTTATTTCAGTGTGTTTGATGGTGGTGAGCTCTGCTGGGAGAGACAGTGTATGCGTTTGTGTGTGTGTGTGTGTGTGTGTGTTTGTGTGTGTGTGTGTGTGTGTAGGTGTACTCTTATAAAGTCAGAGCTGTTTCACCTGTGAGAATGCTGCTGTGGATGAATCTTTTCCTCACTGTACTTCATGTCACTAAAGGTGAGTCCTGAATTTAAATTATGGCCAATAGAGGCACATAACTAATACATATTTTTAGACTATACATTTAAAATTAAAATATACATTTACTAAGTAAAAACGTACTATATAACTTATATATTGTAACATAATGATAAAAAATTTTTTTTACCTTACAGCACAGTGAAATGATGATTAATGATTGATTATGATTATTTTATTTATTTATTTATTTATTTATTTATTTATGTATTTATGATTATATATATTTTTTGCGTATCCTAGTCAGTAAGCAGGATTCAGAGTGTAGTGCCAGCCGGAATCTGGCACTCCTGGAGCAGATAGTGTTAAGTGCCCTGCTCAAGGGCTGGTGGTGTTGGGGCTTCATTTAATCATTAATTATTTATTAATTCCAAGCCTTAACTGTTTAAATCAACACTGCCCCTAGCTGTTTTATCTGTGATTAAAAAAAGGAAATTAAAGAAAAATAAGTGTATAGAGCTTTGCGTATACGGCTTTGTGTCTCTTTGACTCCTCTTTCACAGCATGAGCACATGTAAAGACTACATATAAGAGTTAGTAAAAGTGATATATGAATCTTTTTTTTTTTTTGCATCTTGAAAATTCATCTAGTTCTGTTTCATTTTATTTTTGAAAGGACCAGTCATCATTTTAAACATTGATCTAATGAGAACTGTGTTCACTAAGCAAGGAAATTACGTTATAATATAGGTTGTGTGAATGTGGTAAACATGTTTCATTATGTTAACAAAAAAAATAATAAAAAATATGCATCAGCCATATAAGCCTTTACATGCATATGCACGTTTCAGGACGGGTTTATCATAAAGAAAGTCTCATCAGTTAAATGTACTGTATGACTGGGTGTTTCTGCAGGGTGCAGCTTAACCAGTGAGAGACTGATAGTAAACATTACTGCAGCTGTAGGAGGTGACGTACTGCTGCCCTGCTCTTGTTCTGATCTTCAGACCACACCTGGGGACCTTAAGTGGAGGAAAAAGGTCACAAATGGGTGGGAGTCTGTACCAACTAATCATGGCCGATTTCAGCTCAGTAATGTTCAGTTTCGAGGAAATGTCTCTCTACACATATCAAACCTGACTGTAGAGGATGATGGACTGTACAGGTGTCAACCTGAACATGATGTATGGACAGACTTCTACCTCATTGTTAAAGGTAAAATTACTATTATTATTATTCTTCTTCTTCTTCTTATTATTATTATTATTAGTAGTAGTAGTGGTGGTGGTGGTAGCCGCAGGAGGAGGCGGAGCAGGAGGAAGACAAAAACCTCATTAGTAGTGGTGGTGTGATGAAATAAAGTTGCTTTTAACAAAATTATTCATTCATGGTAAAATGTAATTATTGTGCAAATTATTCAATGTACACATTTACTCATGTTATTGATCAAGTTCTCAGAGCTATAAACACATCAAATATAATTTAGCTTATTAGTCATATTATTGAAGAATTGGAGACTGGAAGCTCTTTTGTCCTAGAGAGTTTTTCCCATGGGCGTGCCAGGAAGGGGCTTGCGGTGTTGTAGCTCCCACTTAACACATAGTTGTTTCGATTTGTGGATCTTTCATATAACGTTAGCTCTATGAGATGTAAAACTGTTGAAAATCTCAGGATATGAGCCTGAATTGTGCACAAACCTGTCTGTGTGATATGCTTCTAGTTTAAAAGCCCTGGCTGGGGCAAAATCACTTACAATTTTAGAATAAAAGCTGCATTGACATAGACTGGCTTGTGAACCCATATATTCAGCCACCAAGCTGAATATCCTTGTGTTTAACAATAAATGGTATTATAATTATCATGAAAAGGTTACTCGGTACACAGTATATGTCTTAGTATGCGTGTGTGATGGGGTGTTGGGATCAAAATTAACCCTAAACGGGAACCCTTTGCTGAAGAGACACGCAATCGTATTGCAAAAGAAAAAGAAAATCTTCAGCACCCCCAGTGCTTTCCTGTGTCAGAAACATTATGATTAGAACTTCTTCTTGACTGTTATAAACAGTGTTATGACACTGGAGACTCCTTGCATATAGCCACACCCATTTTACACACACTTTAATATGAACCAATCAGAATAAAGAGTTTAATTTATTAAATTTAATGACATCATCTACTTAAAACTGAGCATTTCAGGTCTTGTCTTCCATATTTCTAGGACAGGGCATCATAGAGCAACAGAACTCCACAGATTATAAGTTCCTCATCATCATTCCTGTGGCGCTGCTGTTGCTCGGGCTCATGGGAGTCGTCTTTTGGAGATACAGAGGTGCGTAGTCATGGGAATACAGTGGTTTCTGAGATTTCACCATATGTGTGTGTGTGTGTGTGTGTGTGTGTGTGTGTGTGTGTGTGTGTGTGTGTGCATTTCAAAATGTCTCTCTGCTTTGTTTTATTCTTTAGCACAAAATCAAGCGCAGACACCAGGAAGTAAAGGACTGACAGAGCGGAAGAACGAGGAGGAAACACTGAGGAAAGAGTTTACCACACAGGTGAATACACACTCACACTCACACCTACTGTACACTTACGTTTAATGATTTAAAGTCGTTATAAACGGAATAACCCTAACCCTAACCCTAACCCTGATTTTCCAATTTATGTAACTAAAACAGAGCTAGCACATTTGTAGAAGTGACTGAACACAAGATCCCATTTTCATCAAACACGTTTTAGGTTCAAATGTCAGAAGTCTTCTGTTAGAGGGAAAAAAAAAAACGTAACGTCTACAATATGTGGACAAACACAAAATGCTACATTTCCAATGCAGATTTTAGTTTTGTGTTGGATGTTGTACAGTAGAAAAACTATGATTTATCAGAACAGAATTTTACCCTACCAGCAGAGGTCACCACTGCCAGAGCGTAACCATAGCGCTAGATCTCTACTTTCAGTTCTTGTTCTGGTTTTAGCATAAAGTATACGGTATAATATAGGGCAGGGACCACAAGTCATGATTCTTTAATCAATGCTCATGTTTTTTAATTTCCTTTCATTCTTCCTTTCTGTTTTAGCAGCAAAAGAGTGTAAGAAATTAAAGCTCTGACTAATATATTTATACAAATGTAATGTTCATGTTCAAATACCCATCGCTTTAAAGTCCTCCATTGATGATGGTTCAAAGCTTTAAATTAAATGACCTAAATTATTATTTATTATTATTATTATTATATCTTATTATTAATTATATATATATATATATATATATATATATATATATATATATATATATATATATATATATATATATATATATATATATATATATATAATAATTTAATAATTTAATAATTTAGGTCATTTAATGTGTCCTCATTAAATAATAATATATAATATTATATATTATATATTATATATTATATTATATATATATATTATATATTATAATATAATAATATATTATTATTATTATTTAATGAGGACACATTAAATGACCTAAATTATTACAAGTGTCACTAGATCACACACTCATGTTTTATGTTTTTACACATAAAAAAAAATCTACTCCATTAATTTTTTATTAAATTAGCATTTTTAGAAAAAAATATATTCAGATTTCAATTAACTTAAGCCCTTAGACAAAATTAACATGCACTTTCACCAACTGGACAAAATGCAATGCAGCAGAATGACTCACTTGCATATTTGCAAGACACGCTGAACATTTGATGAGTTTGTTTTGGTGTGATAACTGCGTCAATGGAACGATCAGCAAACTTCTTACAATACAAATCCTTTAAATCATCAGTATCAAGATAATGTCCAACTGTGTGTGTGTGTGTGTGTGTGTGTGTGTGTGTGTGTGTGTGTGTGTGTGTGTGTGCGTGTTTGTCTTTTGCTCTCTTTGCAGGATGACATCATGTACACCACTGTGGCTCACACTAACACAACTCCAAGGTCCAAAGTTGTTAGCATTGAGGAAAGGACAGAATACGCCATCATCAAATTAAATGAATAGTCACATTAAAAAAAAAAAAATATATATATATATATATATATATATATATATATATATATATTATTTCTTTAACATGTACACAACATACTTATGTTCCACCTTTCTTGGCATGCTAGCATACAACCTTCTTGTTATTATGCTTCATAACAGTTACAGTATGAACATGCTGACAATATTCTAATTTTAGTGATGATCTAAGATGTGTATTTAAAGGCATGTGATCTAAGGACATGTACATAGTGTGACATCAGGACAGATGAAAAAAGAAATGTTGCGTGTGTTAAGTGTTTGTTCTTGTGTTTTCACTTCTCATATTTAAGCCACTATTACAGACCCATCAGAGGCACTCTGAGTTGTGTAATGTATG
The DNA here is from genome assembly GCA_030347435.1 of Clarias fuscus. Taxonomy (NCBI): domain Eukaryota; kingdom Metazoa; phylum Chordata; class Actinopteri; order Siluriformes; family Clariidae; genus Clarias; species Clarias fuscus. The sequence continues at coordinate 6,798,507 of CM059204.1, read as the reverse complement.
ACTAATTTCGGCGTGGCGAAAAAGGAACAATTTCTTCTCATTTGTATGTGACATATAGTTCAGTATATTTATAGTATCTATCGCAAGAGTGTGATAATGCTAAAGAGCTTTAGGAGATATATTACTATTAGTTCAGTAAGGGCCACAAGAGATTGGGCAGGTAATGTGAGTCTGCCTTTACTCTATTAAACTGAGTTGAACAGAGCCAAATAGCAAAACTGTTTTTGTTTTGTTTTTGTTTGTTGGTTTGTTCGGTCTAATGGGTTCTAACAGGTTTTCCTGGGCATATTTATACAATTACTGACAAGAGACTTATCCAAACACAAACAGGTCCATATAATACAGTGTATTTAAAAAAATAATAATACGGTAAACCAAATGTGCTTATTTGCATATCTTAAGATATTAAGATACTTGATTTCAAGTTTGAGTAAATTAATATTCATACAGTATAAATACTGTTTAACTGCTGACTTGACAGTTATCCAAGCTGATCATCGACACCCAGTACACAGAGAATAAGCCACACAAGGTGCTGTATCGAAGCATATTCATGGAAAGTTGAAGAAAAAGGGAAAAAGAAAGTGTGAAAGGAAAAAGTGCACAAGGAGCAGGGATGATCGCAGGCTTAAAACATGTCAAGCAAAGCCAATTCAAGAACTTGGGAAAGCTTTACAAGAAGTAGAGTTTGGCTGATAGTCAGTGCATTAAGAACCATCACGCACAGATGTTCTCAGAAAATGGGCTACAACTGTTGCATTCCCAGTCTCAAGCCACTCCTAAACTAGAGACAACATTAGAAGCGTCTTACCTAGACTGAAGAAAAAAAAAAAAACTGGACTGTTGCTCAATAGCCCAAAGTCCTGTTTTTGATGAACAGTTTAAAAGGAAGTTGTTTGAAATCAACTGTGCAGATTAAACAGTTAGTGATGATTTGGGGAGCCATATGATCTGGTGTTGTTGTTCGACTCTCTTTTATCAAGTTCTGAGTCAACACGGCTGGGTACCAGGACATTTTAAACCACTACATATTTCTATCTGCTGATAAGCTTTATGGAGAGCCCGGTTTCCTATTCCAGCAGGAAACTACTACTTACTCATTTGCTGATTATGATTATGATGCTTGATTGGCCAGCCAACTCACCTGACCTGACTGTCTATGGGCTCTTGTCAAGAGGAAGATTAGAAACACACAACCTAACAATACAGACAAGCTGTAGGCTGCTATCAAAGCAACCTGGTCTTCAATAAGTCCTCAAAAGCCCCCCAGACCGATAACCTCCATGCCACGCTATACTGATGCAGTAACTCATGCTCAAGGAGTCCTGAGCAAGTATTCAAGAACTTTAAGAATAATAAATGAACTTTGTTTTCCCCTCTGGAACGTCTGTATTATAAATCATTTTCAATTTCCAATCTTACAAAATATTAAAACATTTTGATATTGCTGGATTATTAATCTGCAAAATGAAAACTCTGCAAAAACAAATTAATTACTTTACAAGTGATGAATCTAGAATATATGGGCATTTCACATTTTAAATGACCCCCCCCCCCCCTCCCAAAAAAAAAAACACACACATTTACACTATATTCTAATTTCAATATTCAAAAAATATAAAAAAAAAATCAATATTATCAATATGATCAACATTCAAGTTTTAATATTCACACACACACACACACACACACACACACACACACACACACACACACACACACACACACACACACACACACACACACACACATATATACATATATACATACATGTGTTGAGGCCATGAGTTTAACCATGTGGAACCTATGACCCTGTCTCCATCGGAGTTCTTACTAAATGGTTTGGTTAGAATTAAAATATGTAAACCATAAACAAGCTTGCCATTCACTACATCTCCACCCAAGTGACATGACCAGTCTTTCTCACTGTAATGATACATAGTTAAAAAAAATCTCTCTTTTATCTCTTTTACTTTTATTCTTTTTCCCCAATAAATATTGGCTAAATATTGTGCTTTAATAATGGAAAAAAAATGTTTTATTGGAAAGTAATCAATTGTTATCCAGTGAGCTTAAGAGTTACAGCAACAGAATTCAGCTGCCTGATTCTCACTGTCTGGGAAACATCTCATACAGTATGCCATCTGACTGAAGAGAACGAGGGAGAATACATGTGTTTCCTTCAAAGAAACGAGTACAGATACATCTGGCTCAATAGTAAAGACAATTACTACCTAAAAAAAAAAAAAACTGAGTTGAAACATGTTTTTGTCTTTATGTAACTCTGGGCTTTTTGTAATATTTGTAATATCTTTGAAGCAGTACCCGGAAAGCGCACTGTGTACTTCCCCATTGCCACATTTGCTGCTATACTTTTCCACATTGTCATCAATATTTGCATCACAAGGAAAGAAAAAAAGTCAGCGCGATGTATCTTAGTTGTTATAAGTAACTTTATTCTGTGCTGCTTGCTCAGTAGGTTTGCCCTTCTTTCTTGACTTCTAGCTTCTGTTTAAAATCCTTCTAAACCTCACTATGGCTATACTGATTGAAATTAAACAGATCAAGCAATAAATCAAGATACATGAACAAAAATTGGTTCATTATGATCAGCCCTACATACCTAATCAAGCTATCTTCAAGCCACCTATTTTCTAACACACACACACACACACACACACACACACACACACACACACACACACACACACACACACACACACACACACACACACACACACACACATACATACACTTCTTCAGCAAACTAGGTACCATACTATACATTTACATTATCATTAAACGCACAAACAATGGCACTTATACCGCCCTCAATTTTATATGATATGATTTGGCAATGCTGTGCCACGTGAAAGCAAAGTTTCACAGGTTATGCTTAACAAAGTGTGTCGTCGATGATGCAACTTCGAGGGAGGCAGTAAGCATGAAAGTCTGTAGTTCTGCTTTCTGCAGAAGTTTTTGAAATGGTGTAAAAGTTGCGAGAACAGCAAAAAAAAAAAAATTAATTAAATGCTGAATTGCCTTGTTTATATTAAAAGTATGTATTTATTGAGCTATTTTATGGGCTTGTCAATTCCCTACTGTACTTTTATAATGTGCTATAAATCAAATGTTAAAATAAATAAATAAATAAATAAATGCCAAACCGTAGGTTAGATAGTGGTGTAGTGGTTAGCACTGCGGCTTTGCACCTTCAGGGTCGAGGGTTCGATTCCTGCTTTAGGTCATTATGTGTGGAGTTTGCATGTTCTCCCCGGGCTTGGTGGGATTCCTCTCACAGTCTGAATCGGAGCATATTAAGTTAATTGGTGCTTCCAAATTTTGTGCGCATGTTTGCCCTGAGAAAGACTGGCACCATGGCCTAAGTGGTCCAAGTCTGCTTGGATAAGCTCCGGTCCCCCCTATGGACAGGATAAATGGTGTGAAAGATGGATGGATGAATGAATATGACTTAAGTGTTATTGTTCTCAAAGAGTTTTGGTTTTGTTCATTTATGAAACAGAAATAAAATTGCACTTACTTGCATGACTTGAGATTGTAGGTGTTTAAAGACCTATGAATTATATTATTTTAAAGACGCAATAATAGCTGCAGTTTACAGTACAATTAGATTTTTTATTGTTTCACAATTGCAGTCCTCCGTTTACATAATAATTATAATTTTTTTTCAATAATGAAAAATCTTACAAAATCACTTTAAAGATTAAAACATGTTAAAGCTGAAAGAAATGCAATAAATGAGAGGATACACTCTAGGAACCACATGAAATATAAATAATCACCTTGCATACAGTATGTTTCACAGTACAACTAACATTAGGACAACATAATTCACTTTTCATCAACAATGACATCAACAATAATAATAAAATAGATAAAAAAAGAATAGTTTTATGTAGTAGCTACAGTAATATACAAATTAATGGGAAAACCTCACATACTGTATATAATAATATGTGTGTGTGTGTGTGTGTGTGTGTGTGTGTGTGTGTGTGTGTGTGTGTGTGTGTGTGTGTGTGTGTGTGTGTTACTTAGTTTTGATGCTGGCATACAGTGGAGTATCTTCTGATGCCACTGGAGTGTGTGCTGCTCTCACGGTGTTACTGTGGACTACAGTCGAGTACGTCACATCATCCTGCTGTAACAGAACGTCAATAACATGTTATTACACAGACGCGCAATCAGATACACACACACGTGCAAGGCACAGATGCTTTTAGAACAATACACACCTTCTCGTCTGCTTCCTTGTGTTTAGTTTTTTTAAGTATAGATGCGTACAGGATTTCAGAATCATTCTGTAGAGAAACATACAAGAAGGGAACTTGTCAAAACTGACACGCCCGAACACACTGAACGGACGCGCACAAGCACACGGGTGTAACGAGCACTAAGACACTCACCTGTCTGTGTACAGCTTCATACATGGGTTCTGAAGTTACAGTCAAGTGCAGAGGCTCGGTAAAGTCCTACACACACACACACACACACACACACACACACAATATTAAACATATGTTTTATTACTAAATAACATTGAAACAGAATGGACATGTGTATAGTATTCACCTCCTCCTTCTGCTGTGTGCTTGGTCCTGTTTGTCCCTCAACAATCTTGTGCTGTCTTTGTCTCGGTCCTACAGAATGAAACCAGAGTGAGACTGACAAAATGTGTGTGTGTGTGTGTGTGTGTGTGTGTGTGTGTGTGTTTGTGTGTGTGTGTGTGTGTTTGTGCGCGCGTGTGTGTGTGTGTGTGTGTGTGTGTGCGTGTGTGTGTGTGTGCGCGTGTGTTTGTGCATGTGTGTGTGTGTGTGCGTACCTTTGCGTTTCCAGTACATGACTCCTCCGAGTATCAGTAGCAGCAGCAGAACCCCAACAACTCCAGAGCTGATGATGATCATGTGATCTTTGTCACCTAGTCATTGTGAACAGCAATCAGCATACAGCAGACACACGGTGAGTAATTGGTCAAAAGTTTAGATTGAAAATAAAGAAAAACTCCAGTATTTTTCTTTTTTTTTGGGGGGGGGGGGGGGGGGGGGGTGAATAAATATTCCCAATGTCTTTATAGCAGATTTTTATTACTAAACAGTTGGGTAATGTGTGGAACATTTCCTTTCTGGAAATGTTCTTTCCTTTTCTCAGCAAGCATGAAACACTAAACCAGCTAATGAAGCTAATGCAGTGAACTGATCGTTACCATTTCCAGGTGTTTCAGAGTGTGTGTTAATTATGTCATCGAGCACCAGGGTTGGTTTTGTAGGTGTGACATCCACAAGAACTAGAGGAAAAAGATAAATGGAGTGTGTGAGTGTTGTGTTTGAGTTTGGCTCCAAGCTGATGCATTAACCTGCACTAACTCTCCTGACTGTGTGTTACAGTGGTGTGTAGTACCTGGTGTGGAAGTTGGTTTCGTCTTTGGTGTTTTGGGTCTTGAAGGTCTTCTTGTGGTCGCTGCACAGAGAAAAACATTGAATCTGTTATAAATAAATCCGGGAAATTTTGTTAGGATTATAAAAAATAAAAAAATAAAAAAATAAAAACTTAGATAATCTATAATCATAAACACAAACATAGACAGGGGCAAAACATTGAACAGAAACATGTCATCTTTGCGATAGTGCTCAACACCAATATTTATACACCATTAGTCCATCCATTTATTAAAAGTTATCAGTATTCTTAGCTAAACACTGGAGCTACTGGAGCTTCACATCCATTATAAACATGAGATCAGTTTACCTTTCACTGTGACTGAGATGTCTTTAATGTCATTGTTGTTGATCTGACACCTGTACCATCCTCCATCCTCTACAGTCAGGTGTGATATGAGTAGAGAGAGATTTCCTGGATGATGAACATTAAAGAGCTGAACTCTGTCTGTGTAGAGATTTGTCTGATACTCTGGGAAGATTTCTTTCTGATCAGATCCTTTAAAAGTGATCCATCTGAGAGTGTGTGGTTTGGCTTGTAGTTGAAAGCAGGAGCAGGGCAGAAGGACAGACTGTCCCACGTCTCCAGTCACACTCACTGTCTGCTGATTCAGTGTGCAACCTGGAGAATGAACAAACATCACCATATTGCATTGCTGTTACAACATCAGATTAATCTGTCATGAGATTATCACTGAAGTAGCATTGAGTATAAAACATGAGTCATTTACCTTCAACAGTGAGTCTGACGTCTCTGGATTCACCCCCTTTAACACTACACCTGTAATCTCCTCCATCCTCTACAGTCAGGTGTGATATGAGCAGAGAGAGATTTCCTGAAGAGTGATCATTAACCAGCTGAAATCTCTCTCTGTACTGCTCACTCTCAGGAGATATCTCTACATATTTATTTGTTATGTATTTCTTCCATGTGAATGTCTCAGGTGTGGTGTGGAGGTCAGTGCAGGAGCAGGGCAGCAGTACTGAGCCTCCTGTGTGTGCAGTGATGTATTTTGTCTCTCCAGCTCCTTCCAGCCTGCAGCCTGTAGGAACACACCAGTTACTGATCTGTTAATGAGCAGTTCACCATCTGCAGCAACTCTACACAACTACACACAACCTGTAACTCCACAACTCACTAATGTCCACAATAGGAATGTGACTGAATATTTAAATGTGAACACATACTGTACGATAGACTAAATGGATACAAACACAGTTACACTTTATAATTCAGTATTTGAGTTGCTGTAAATCAACATTATTTTGCTGTGCAATAAATGATGTAAATAAACATGTTTAAATGCAAATACTGAAATGAATATTCAGAGCACTGAACAGATTCTAATACATCTGTTGTCGTTGTTTTACATCACAGGTCCACACCTTAGTAACGACTGCAGAACACAAAACTCATTCACATAAATATTTACAGCTGATCAGTGTACACTTGACATTTCACACTGATTTCACATTTCATGAACATTTCACACGTCACAGTGAGATTACTACATGATGTTAACATTTTAAGGTTTGAAATTGTAAACACATTTATTTCCACATTTACATTATTAAATAGGAGATACAGAGAGAGAGAGAGAGAGAGAGAGAGAGAGAGAGAGAGAGAGAGAGAACTGCAGACTCACCTTCAGTGATGTGGAGAAGAAGGAGAAGATAAAAATACATCAGCATTTTAACAACTAATGTCCACAACCTACTAATGTGAGAGACACACTGTGTAGAAATGCAGTCTTACAATTGCTGTTCAATGCACACACACACACACACACCCACACACACACCACATCACATGTAGTGAAGTAATAGTTTCCACTAGTTTTTCAGTTGCTACTTCCTCTTTTATGTTTTTGAGCATATGATATAGCACATAGTCACATGTACATCTATCTATCTATCTATCTATCTATCTATCTATCTATCTATCTATCTATCTATCTATCTATCTATCTATCTATATTGTGTATTACTCACCTTCACATGAAGCTGTATGAGGAGGAGAAGAAAACACACCTGCATTTTTACTGGGGACACACACATTAATCCAAAGAGAGAATTAGAGCCAAACACACACTGACCAACTGCTGCACCGTGTCTCATCACACTGAACACACCCTACAGATCACATCCTACACATTTACCAGTTTGCCAAATTCACACCTTCACAGGAAATACAATCACAGGAAGTGAAAGTGATTTAGCAGTATACCCTTGACGAGACAGAAAACTGAAACCCATTGAGGAGACGGGCAGTGCCGCAGAGAAACACACAAATCCCCAGAGGTGGCAGAAGTAAACAAACTCAATAGTCAAGTACAAGTCCAAGTATTTGCCTAAAAATGTTCCACTTTATTAATTTTTTTTACTCAAGTGGAAGTACTACAGTAAGTATGTGCAATGAAATGTTATTTATGTATGAATGGACAAGTACTCCACAATGAAACTGATTTCCTTGGACACCTCACACGAATGTACAAGTCTAGTACTGTAAGTACTTGTGCAATTTGCATTTGTTTTATGCAAACAAAATTATAAATGTATACTGAATGAATAAAAGTGAAATAACATTTAGCATTGATACATTTTATGGATGGACAAAAGTCACCTTACAACAGTGTAAGTAGCCACTTTGCAATGTTTGACGTTTTATTTCAAGAGACCTGTGGCTTTTTTATACATTAAATACAATGTTGATTTGTTAAACATTACAGGTTTTGGGTTCTCAGAGGCTGTGTATTTAGCCATAGTCTTTTCATTATATTTATTTTACAGCTATAGAACACATTCACATTCACATTCTATACATCTACATGGGTATATATATATATATATATATATATATATATATATATATATATATATATATATATATATATATATATATATATATGAAATAAAACTCAAAACAGTGCCTTGTACGTAAAAGTATTTATATCCCTTTAACTTTTTGGCATTTTATCACATTACAACCACAAATGTTAATGTATTTTATTGTGATTTCATTTAATAGACCAAAACAAAGCTGAACATAATTGTAAAGTGGAAGAAAAATAATAAATTATTTTAAAATTCTTTTTACAAATAAATATCTGAAAAGTGTGACCCGCATTTATGTTCAGCCTCTCTCAGTCATTAGTGAATTTTTTTGCCCTTTCGTCTTTGCAAAAGGGCTCAAGCTCAGTCAGATTGGATGGAGAGTGTCTTTGAACAGTTTTGCCACAGATTCTGAATTGAATTTAGGTTTGGACTTTTCCTGCTCTATTCTAACACATGAATATTATTTAAATCTAAATCATTCCATTGTATGTTTAGGGTCATTGTCCTGCTGGAAGGTGAGTCTCCACCCCGGTCTCTAGCATGTAGCCCAAGAAGCTAACAGGTTTTCTTTTAAGATTGCCCTGTATTTGGCTGCATCCATCGTCTCATTAACTCTGACCAGCTTCCATGTCCCTGCTGAAGAAAAGCATTCCCACAACATTATGCTGCCACCACCAATATTATGTATTTGCATTTAAGGCAGAATGTCCAATTTTGGTCTCATTTGACCAGAACACCTTCTTCCACATGTCAGCAAATCCAGAGTTACCTTGCACCTCTTGGCTGCTTCTCTGATTTATTGTCGAGCAGCAGAATTTTGGATCAGCTGTAGCCGATTTAATGCTGCCTGAGAAACCTCAAATTACAGAGCATTACAGTAATCAATACGAGTGGTGATGAAGTTGTGGGTGGCTATTTTAAAAAGCCGAAAGAACAGTTTTTTAAGTTTTGTCAATTGCCTTAACTGAAAGAAACCGGACTGAACCACAATACTGATTTGTTTATCAAATTTAAGGTTATGGTCAAAAATAACACCCAAATTTGATGCTGTTGGTTTAACATACTGCTCCAAGGCTCCCAAATCCAGAGGTGGAACTCACCATGCCTTTATGTCATCTAGACATGTTAACAGAGCCATGAAAGAGTAGCCTTCCTTCTGTTTTAACAGGAGATAAATTTGACTGTCATCTACATAGCAGTGAAAGGAGATGCCATGTTTTCTCAGGATATAGCCGAGCGGCAACAAATACAACGAGAAAAGAAGGGGTCCAAAGATAGAACCCTGTGGGACCCCATATGTAAAAGGAGCTGATGAGGACTCAAGATCTCCAAGACTAAAAAAAAATGTTTTATCAATAAGATAAACCAGTAAAGAGCTGTCCCACTAATTACCACCCAGTGTTCTAAGCGTGACAGAAGGATGCCATGGTCTACTGTATCAAAGGCAGCTATTAAATCAAGCAGCAGAAGATCAAGAATTCCATGCTCACTAAGGTAACTTATTAGTTGTGTATGCCTTTTCCAGAAATATGTTAGACAGAAATGGTGGCTTGGAGATTGGTCTGTAATTAGAAAACACTTTTATTAAAAAAGGCTGAACAACTGCATGTTTAAACAACCCCAGATCCCAAGCTGCTATTTAGAATATTTAAAACTAAAGAACCTAGAATGGGAGCAAACTTCTTAGAAAGATGTGGAGGAATGGGATCAGCAGGAGAACCTGCACGCTTCTCAACATTAATAATCTTTAACAGAAAGAAAAGAGAAATGGGCTCAAACTGGTTAAAAACAGCAGAGCTAGAGACATAAATAGAGAAAGATGGGTAACATGCAGGAGATGTAATAAGAGCACTTGTAGAAGAAACCTTATCAATAAAAAAAAAAATGGAGAAAGTTTTCACACACTGCATAAGAGCTATCGAAACTGACAATTTGGGGACCATTAAGAAACCATTAAATGACTGAAATAAAATGTGAGGCTTATGACAGTTACTAGTAACTAATTAATTAAGAAATGTTTGGTTTTTGCAGCCTTTACAGTTTTATGATAAAGACACCAACTATCTCTCAACAAAATAAAACACACTTGCAATTTGTCTTTTTTCCATTTTCATTCCATTTTGCGACTCTCACGTCTGACAGCAGGAGTCTCGTCATTTAACCAGGGTAACCAAAGTATTAAAATAATGTGATAAGGACTCACTGCATTTCTCTCATCTGCCAGCAGATGTCACTTTCTGAAGTCTTCTGTTACATAATGTATACATATCTACAAATAAATAATAATAATAATAATAATAATAATAATAATAATAATAATAATAATAATAATAATTCTATTGCATATATTTGGGTCAGCATATCACAAAACAGGGTTGTAAAAATGATAATAAAAGTGGTGACGTTTTGTTGCAGACACATCTCAGTTAGACACTTTAGTTTTGAGAAGTGCACATAGAAATGTATTTCATTTAGGAAGTTTAATCCATACTTCATCATTTTACACTAAACCAGAAAAGAAACTGAATTAAATTGTTCTGGTCGAAAAGAAGGTTGCCAACACTTTACAACATATTATTAAATTGTTTAAAACTACAACAATGACTATCTAGTTCTTGTTTACCTCTGAACTGCACAAGGTCAATTCAATCACTTTTATAATTAGGACACGGGAAAGAGGTTACACTGTCACTGCTGCAATATAATTAATACAACAGTGTACAAGCATTTTTAACATCTCACTGAGTCAGGCTGTTATCCACACATGCTTCAAAGCTACCATCATAATCCCAGTACCAAAAAAATATATAATAATAAAATCTCTCTAATGTTTAAATTATTTCCACCCAGTTGCACTCACTTCTATCATCATTAAGTGCTTTGAACGGCTAGTCATGCAACATATCGAGTCTGTCCTTTACCATCCCTGTACCCCTTTTAGTTTGCTTAGCCAATCACTCTCATGATGCCACTGCTACTGCCCTCCACTCAGCACTCACCTACCTGGAAAACAAAGACTCGTACGTTAGAATGCTGTTCATTGACTTCAGCTCAGCATTCAACATGATCATCCCACAACAGCTCACTCATAAACTGATCAAACTGGGGCTCAACACATCTCTGTGCAACTGGCTGCTGGACTTCCACATGCAATACAGATCGACAATAACATATCCAGCACCATCACACTGAGCACAGCCCCCCCCCCCAAGGATGTGTGCTGAGTTCCCTCCTCTTCATGCTGTTAATCAATTACTGCACATGATCTTACAGCTCCAATGTCTTCATCAAGTTTGCGGGCGACATGACCGTGGTGGGTCTCATTAGCAACAGACATGAGACTAACTGGTGCACAGACAACAATCGCTCTCTGAACATGGAAAATATCAAGGAGATTGTTGTCCATTACAGGAGAGCACACACCCAGTATTCTCCTCTGACCATCAATGGTGCGACTGTGGAGAAGGTGAGAAGTACCAATTTCCCGGGTGTGCACATCACAGAGGATTTTTCCTGGGCCAACAACATTGCAGCACTGCCCAAGAAATCACAGCAGTGTCTCTACTTCCTCCTCAAGCTGAGAAAAGCCAGAGCCCTGGCCCCCATCATGTGCACCTTCTACAGAGGCACCATTGAGAGCATCCTGACCAGCTGCATCACTCTGTGTTATGGCACCTGCAACACATTTTGCCGCATGACACTTCAACACATAGTGAGAGCAGCTGAGAAGATCGTTGTTGTCTCTTTCCTCTCCTTCCAGGAAATCTACAACACCTGGCTCCCACACAAACCTCTCAGCATCTTCCATGACCCTACCGACCCAACGACCCAGCTTCTTCACTCTGTTGCAATCAGGGAGGAGACTACGGAGTCTCCAGGCCAGAAGGACAGCTTCATCCATCAGGCCATCAGGAAGCTCAAATCCTTTCCAGCTCTGCCTCCCCTTTGCTTTTCTGCCTCTCTCACTCTTGAACTCTGACCCCTCCATTTCACACACAATCACTTCTGAGCTCCTGTCACTTTGTGCAGCATTGGACTGTTCACTACCTCAGTCCAGCAATAAAGAACTAAACACCAGTGGCGCAAACAAAATTAAAATTAAACTTTTAATAATCGCCCATAAATAGCCATTCATCAATAGATTAAACAACATCATTACTAGTATAAAATAAAGGCATGACTCACATCGCATCCAGTCAGCAGCTCCGCTTGCCATAAGAAGTGCTGGAAAAGCACAGAGAGTAAGCTCGGCCGTGATCACTTGACTGCTGCTTAATTAGAAGATCAGGTCGATCTGGTCCAAGCTCTTTAACCTTATTTCGTTCTTCATCTGATTGCCTTGCGAAGGGGCATTTTAGCAAAGAAATTACAGAATTTTCTCTCATATTTAGCTGGCTTCCACATCAATCACTATTCCATACATTAACTAACAATCTGCTGACTGTTAATAAGACTCATTGAGAACGGTCCAATCACATGAGCCCAAATATTTAAAAACAATATTGATTCACTAAGAACAAAAGTGTAATTGGCCATGTAGGCCAGCAATAAAGAACTGAACACACATGTCACTTTAAACAAACTGAAAGCTCATTTGCACTACACTTCATTTGCACTGTTTCGACTTTGCACCATATTGGCCTTTTGCCATGTGTTATCTGTCCCTTAGTGTTGTTTGTAAGGGACTAAGAGTAACGTAATTTCAATGCTCTATATGTATTGTTCAGAGGTGACAATAAAGTGGAATTTGACTTTTGACTTTGTTAGCATAATGTACATGCTTTATAAAATCACGTTTCACCAACAGAATATTTGCTTCCACTGGGAACGGTTCTAATTGAGATGTAGTTGTAACATTAACACATTAATTCTGGATGTTAAACAGAGTGTTTCAAAACCAGGTAAAAACTCAACTTACGAGAAAAAAAAACACATGTCTAATGATGGAGCAATAAAACCTCATTTATTCACCTTGATCTTAGACATGAGGACATTATACTACTTACTTCTGGGTCACAAATTAAATTCAAGGGCACAGAAATAATATTTCAAATGTGGTTATTCCAAAACAGAAAAAAAAGTTGGGAAAGATATTAGTTTTTTTTTCTCATTTCAGAATGGAAATCAAGCAAATGCCTTTTTCTCGGCTTTGTTGTTCTCATTTCAAAAACAAAATCCAAATATAGTTTATACTAATATATAAAAGTATACTATATGGTCTGTTAATCCAGTTTGAATATCTATCTGCTTTGTTAATCAGGTGTGTAGGCTTGTCAACTGCTGTTAAATATGTGTTTCTTATGATGTTCTTCTCTACTGCAGATTCACTGTTCCATCTCCATCAGTTCTTCTGTAATTAACTCTATCAGGACCTGAGAAGAAAACAAACAAGACGTCTCGGGTTACTTGGCTGTAACCCTGTTCCCTGATAAAGCGGGAATGAGATGCTGCGTGAAAACGCTATGGGAACATTTCTTTGTTGCCCGGTTGTGAAGCCTGTGCATGTCAAACCCGCCGAATACCTTCGGCTTATAACCTGTGCAGGCATGACGTCACCGAATAAGGTGCACTTGCAGGTTATAAATAGGAGTGAACCGGAAACATCCTCAGGTCAATTTTGTCTGAAGGACGTCCAGGCACGCCAGCAGTGCGGCATCGGAATGTAGCATCTCGTTCCCGCTTTATCAGGGAACAGGGTTACAGCCAAGTAACCCGAGACGTTCCCTTTCAAAAGCTACACTCAATGCTGCGTGAAAACGCTATGGGAACGAGAATACCAACGCCACCGCACTGCAAGTGTCTGGACCCCCAGGTTGTGTAGCGTGTGTGCACAAGCCGAGGAGGTCTCAGACCTAGCTCTGGGATGCTGACTCAAGGATCCACGAACCTGGAGTAGCATTGACATCCAGACTATAAAATCTAACAAACGTGTGTGGAGAGGACCAGCCCGCCGCATCACACACCTGCTGCAGGGGGACGCCTCTTGCCAAGGCAATCGATGAGGCAATCCCCCTGGTTGAGTGAGCCCTGATTCCCAGAGGCGAAGTGTGACCACGCGCCTCATAGGCTAGGGCAATGGCATCTCTCACCCAGTGTGACAGAGTCTGTCTAGTGGCAGCCGCCCCCCGGTTGCGACCCCCATGGCAAATAAAGAGCTGCTCTGACTTACGCCACTGGCTAGTGCGGTGGACGTAGATCCGAAGAGCACGTACTGGACACAGTAAGTGAAGTCTTTCCTGCTCCGGAGCTGTGAAAGGCGGAGGACAGAAGGCTTCGAGAACAACTGGGTGCATGGTCGAGAATGGAACCTTGGGAAGATAGTTCAGGTGAGGATGCAGAATAGCTTTGACTAGCCCAGGGGCAAAGTCTAGGCAGGATGGGGAGACTGACAGAGCCTGCAGATCCCCAATCCTCTTCAAAGAAGTAATAGCCATAAGAAAAACCATCTTAACAGACAGAAGCTTGACAGGCGCTGACTCTAGTGGTTCGAACGGGGTGTCGGCCAGGCCTTTGAGTACGATAGTTAAGTTCCATGAAGGGACCGTCGCTCTAGTGGGCAGCTTTAAACGTTTAGCTCCACAAATAAAACGGCCAACTAAATGGTGCTTGCGCAAAGAAACCCCGTCATTCAGAGCGTGACAGGCCGAAATAGCGGCTACGTACGTTCTGAGCGTACTAGGGCATAAGCCCGAGGACAACATTTCTTGCAGAAACTCCAGCACTGAAACAATCTGGCAGTGAACTGGGTCTATGTGTCTTGCCATGCACCAATTTTCAAATACACTCCATTTGAGGGCATAAGTTCTTCTAGTGGAGGGAGCCCTGTCACTTAAAATGGTTTCAATTACGCTGGCTGAAGCCCAGCATGTCTCAGTTGGTCCCGTTCAGGGGCCAAATGTGAAGGTTCCAGACCTCGGGCCGGGGATGAAATATTGTCCCCTTTGCCTCAGACAGAAGATCCCTCCTCACTGGAATCACCCAGGGTGAGCCGTCGCGGAGAGATATTAGATCCGAGAACCACACTCTGGTTGGCCAATGGGGCGCTATCAATAAGAGGCGCAACCCTTGTTGACGGACCCTCGCCAGGACTCCCGGGAGCAGAACTATAGGTGGAAACACATAAAGGCATAACCTGGGCCACGTGTGGGCCATTGCGTCCAGACCCAGGGGAGCTGGAGGAGTCAGAGAGTAGTAAAGGGGGCATTGTGCTGTCTCTTGTGAGGCAAAGAGGTCCACCTCTGTTACGTAAAATCTTTCCCAGATTTGACTGACTATTTCTGAGTGGAGCTTCCATTCCCCCTGTTCTACAGCTTGTGTGGATAGCAAGTCTGTTCCTTCCTTCATGTGCCCTGGAATGTAAATCGCCCTGAGGGACAGAACTTGTCCTGTGCCCAAAGCAGAACCTGGTGCGCTAGTTTGTTCAAGCGGCGCGAGCGCAGTCCACCCTGGTGATTTATGTACGAGACTACCGCAGTGCTGTCCACCCGCACTAGGACATGGTAGCCTCTCAACTGCTGGAGGAAGTGTTTCAGGGCCAGAAACAGAGCCATCATTTCGAGGCAATTGATGTGCCACGTGAGAAGATGACCTCTCCAGCTCCATTGTGGTGGACGGCCATCCAAGATCGCACCCAAGCCCGTGAGGGAAGCGTCTGTCGTTAGCATCTTGCGACAACAAGACGGACCTAGAGTGGGACCCAAAGTCAGAAACCGGGGTCTGAACCACATAGAAAGGGTACGAAGCCCCCGGCGCCTAACCCTTATTAGCCTCTGGGGGTTGGCCCTTGACTGAAACCCCCTGGCTCTTAGCCACAGCTGAAACGCTCTCATGTGCAGAAGGCCCAAAGGTATCACCGTGGACGCAGCTGCCATGAGGCCTAAAGATTTCTGAAAGTGATGAACAGTGACCTTCTGGCCTAGCTTGATTTCCTTCAGGGTGTTGAGAATGGATTCAACACGAGCAGGAGACAACTGTGCCCGCATCGTGACCGAATCCCATGTGACACCCAAATATGTTGTTCTCTGAACAGGAAGGAGAACGCTTTTTGTGGCGTTGAGTCTCAATGCTAAAGAATGAAGATGGGCGAGGACGACATCCCGATGTCGAAGCGCTAGCTCCTGAGACTGGGCCAGAATCAGCCAGTCGTCTATGTAATTCAAAATACGGATGCTCTGGAGTCGTAAAGGAGCCAGAGCTGCATCCATGCATTTTGTATATGTGCGGGGTGACAGAGCTAGGCCAAATGGAAGGACCCGATACTGGTAAGCTTCGCCCCCAAAGGCGAACCTCAGGAACTTCCTGTGCTGTGGCAATATTTCTATATGGAAATATGCGTCCTTGAGATCGATTGTCACAAACCAATCCTCTAGTTGAATTTGAGAAACAATCATTTTAACAGTCAACATTTTGAATCTGGATTTCCTGAGATAGTGGGAAGATCCAAGATCGGACGCAACCCCCCCCCTCTCTTGGGCACCAAAAAGTACCGACTGTAGTAGTCCGACTCTCTGTCTGGAAGGGGAACATGTTCTATGGCCCCTTTGCCCAGCAGAGTCTTTAACTCCTGGCCCAGCAGATGTGCTCGGTCCGGTTTCACGGAAGTGGAGACCACGCCGTTGAAACGCGGAGGACGATGTGCAAACTGAATCCTGTAGCCTGTGCCTACAGTCTTTTCTACCCAAGGAGATATGCCTGGCAGTAGTTTCCACGCTGCCAGCTTTTCCGAAAGGGGCACAAGCTTTGACACTTCGGCTGGATGGGGGGGGGTGTTAGGTGTTGGGTATCCTGAAGTATGGCAGGAGATACCCGAACACCCAACTCTTCGTTGGAGACCGGCGCTCCCCGAAACACCAGTAGTGGCGGGGATTGAACACCGGCCTCCAGGGAGTGCCAGGGAGGAGGCCCTGCTTTATGATGAAAATCCAGGCACCCCTCCCTGGGGTCCACCCACCCCCACGGCCCCAGGTGCACGAACCTCAGGGCTTCTTCTTCGAAGAGAGGAAGCTCCTCAGATCTGGTCTTTTTGAGGCAGATTTCTGGCAAGGGCAGCGAGCCCCACCCCAGTCTTTACGAGGGGGTGTGCGGCTGGTCACGCTCTCCTTCTGGACCTCACGCCTTATAGGGGCCAGACCTGGCCGGGGCCGGGTGGCCGACGGTCCCGGTTCTTGAGCACAACGGGGAAGGAACCTCCCAAAGGCCTGTTCATATAGCTTCGCCTCCCGAAACCTAGTGTCGACGGAATTAACAGCGTCGCCAAAAAGGCCGGAAGGCGAGATGGGGGCATCAAGGAGGACAGCACAATCCTTATCCTTGATGCCCGAGAGGTTCAGCCACAGATGCCTCTCCGTGGATACCATGGCAGCCATAGAACGGCCCACAGCACGGGCCGTCTGCTTGGTTGCACGGAGAGACAGGTCTGTGGCTCGGCGCAGCTCTGCAAACGCCTTGTCATCAATAACCCCGCCGGTGCTCAGGTCCTTCAGCAGGTCAGCCTGGTAAGCCTGCAAAACCGCCATGGTGTGCAGTGAAGCGCCAACCTGTCCTGCTGCCTGAAAAGCTTTACCCACCAAAGCAGATGTCAATCTGCACGGCTTGGAGGGGAGAGTAGGCTTTTTCAGGGAGGATGATGTCCCAGGAGAGAGATAGCCCGTAAGCGTCTCTTCTATCTGGGTCATCATCATATAACCGCGTGCTTTCGCATCAACGATATTCGAATAAGTCGAAGTCGATGGCACAAAAACACGCGATGAATACGGCTTGCTCCATGAAAGAGTTAATTCATCATGGAGGTCACCAAAGAAGGGGAGAGAGAGATGTTGAGGCTCCTCCCCCCGGCCACCCGACAGAAACCTGTCGTCTAATCTCGAACGCTTAGGGGAATCTCGCTGCTGCGGCCAGTCGATATGCAATCGTTCGACCGCACGCGCTACAACCTCTAATAATTCCTCATAAGCTCTGTGAGCACTGGAAGAGCGTTGTGAGGCTACTTCCATGGAAGCAAGAGAGGAAGATTCTTCCGCTCCTTCACAAGAAGCACCGGAGCGCGCTTGCGAAGCGGAAGCTAAAACTTCCTGATCCGGAGAGAGCGCGAGAGAAAGGGGGAATTCCGTCTCGTGCGCGTCTGCCAGATCAGCACGCGAGCCCCAGGAATGCGCCGCGGCTCGCGGTTTTCTCTTTTTGCGTGAAGCACCTTAATAGGGAGAAGATCACAGTACTCACATTCTCCCTGAAGCCCGAGGCGAGCGTGTTCTTCCCCCAAGCACTCGAGACAAAACTCGTGAAGATCGCCCTCCGAAAGAGATCTATCACACGGAGGCACGCATCTCTTAAGCAACTCCGCCATATCGGTGAGTTAATGCTGTTATTTTTATTTTTGCTTTTGTTACGGCTTGCATGCACATGCAAACACAAAGCGGTCCTGAAGACAAAAAGATCTGAGGATGTTTCCGGTTCACTTTTATTTATAACCTGCAGGTGCACCTTATTCGGTGACGTCATAAGCCGACGGTATTCGGCGGGTTTGACATGCACAGGCTTCACAACCGGGCAACAAAGAGATGTTCCCATAGCGTTTTCACGCAGCATTGAGTGTAGCTTTTGAAAGGGAACAGTTTATAAACTTTTAAAGACTTTTTGTACACATTTCAACTTTTTTTTGCTTTTACACACATACAGAAGTGTGGTTGATGACATGAGCGTAAACTATAAAATTCATGTAATATGCAGTGTGTGATGCTAACCAGTATTAATGTGTGTGTGTGTGTGTGTGTGTGTGTGTGTGTGTGTGTGTGTGTGTGTGTGTGTGTGTGTGTGTGTGTGGTTGTTTAGGCTTAAAAAGGTTGAAAGTCGGCACAATATAATGAGAACAGCCCCAGTAGAATGTTTAAAAGTTTGTCTACCTTTCCTTCTGGTTCTGTAATAGACCACAACTACAATGATGTGCAGAAAGATCACAGTCATCGCAGCAAAGGGAACAAAGGGAAGAGACTCTGGAGAGACATTATTAATATTAATATTAGATAGAAAATTACTTGAACATTTTTTACAATTGCTATAAGAGAACACTGCATATGTCATAATGAATTTGTTCACATTTCTTTTCGGCAGAAGACATTAAGGGATCTTAGATATGAAAATCTAATAATCAAACATCTTGATCGATTGTGTAATGTATATGTAAAATTAGTTGTAGTTTTGCTTTTCTTCCAATAACATTCTCTTTTGGAAATGATGACAAGAAACATGGAATCTCAAAACTGTTAATGAAGTTAATGCAGTGATTTCAGCATTACCTTCATCAGATGTTTCAGGGTGTGGATTTATTTTGTCATCGACCACCAGGGTTGGTTTTGTAGTTGTGACATCTACAAGAAATAAAAACAAAGATAAATGTAGTGTGTGAGTGTTGTGTTTGAGTTTGGCTCCAAGCTGATGCATTAACCTGCACTAACTCTCCTGACTGTGTGTTACAGTGGTGTGTAGTACCTGGTGTGGACGTTGCTTTGGCCTTTAGTGTTTTGGGTGTTGAAGGTCTTCTTGTGGTCGCTGCACAGAGAAAAACATTTAATCTGTTATAAACTAAATACAGGAAATTTAGAGAAAAGTAAAAACAAATAAAAATCACATAATCCATAAACACAATCACAGACGAGGGGTAAAACATTGAAAAGAAACATTTGAACTTTGTGACAGATTGAGTAACAGATTGACAAAATTTAGTAAATGGACCCAACACCAATACTTACAGTATATACGATTAGTACATCCATTTATTGCTCAAGATAAATTTACATTTTGACTATAAGATAATTTCACCTTTAACTCTGACTGAGACATCTTTAAAGTCATTGTTGCTGATCTGACACCTGTACCATCCTCCATCCTCTACAGTCAGGTGTGATATGAGTAGAGAGAGATTTCCTGGATGATGAACATTAAAGAGCTGAACTCTGTCTGTGTAGTTATTTGTCTGGTCCTCTGGGAAGATTTCTTTGTGATCAGATCCGTTTAAAAAGATCCATCTGAGAGTGAGTGGTTTGGCTTGTAGTCTATAGCAGAAGCAGGGCAGAAGGACAGACTGTCCCACGTCTCCAGTCACAGTCACTCTCTGCTGATTCAGTGTGCAACCTGGAGAATGAACAAACATCAACATATTGCATTACTGTTACAACATCAGATTAATCTGTCATGAGATTATCACTGAAGTAGCATTGTGTATAAAACATGAGTCATTTACCTTTAACAGTGAGTCTGACGTCTCTGTATTCACTCCCTTTAACACTACACCTGTAAACTCCTCCATCCTCTACAGTCAGGTGTGATATGAACAGAGAGAGATTTCCTGAAGAGTGATCATTAACCAGCTGAAATCTGTCTTTGTACTGCTGACTCTCAGGAGATATCTCTACATATTTATTTGTTATGTATTTCTTCCATGTGAATGTCTCAGGTGTGGTGTGGAGGTCAGTGCAGGAGCAGGGCAGCAGTACTGAGTCTCCTGTGTATGCAGTGATGGATTTTGTCTCTCCAGCTCCTTCCAGCCTGCAGCCTGTAGGAACACACCAGTTACTGATCTGTTAATGAGCAGTTCACCATCTGCAGCAACTCTACACAACTACACACAACCTGTAACTCCACCACTCACTAATGTCCACAATAGGAATGTGACTGAATATTTAAATGTGAACACATACTGTATGATAGACTAAATGGATACAAACACAGTTACACTTTATAATTCAGTATTTGAGTTGCTGTAAATCAACATTATTTTGCTGTGAAATAAATGATGTAAATAAACATGTTTACATCCAGATACTGAAATGAACATTCAGAGCACTAAACAGATTCTAATACATATAGTGTTGTTGTTTTACACCACAGGTCCAGACCTTAGTAACGACTGCAGAACACAAAACTCATTCACATAAATATTTACAGCTGATCAGTGTACACTTGACATTTCACACTGATTTCACATTTCATGAACATTTCACACGTCACAGTGAGATTACTACATGATGTTAACATGTTAAGGTTTGAAATTGTAAACACATTTATTTCCACATTTACTTTATTAAATAGGAGATACAGAGAGAGAGAGAGAGAGAGAGAGAGAGAGAACTGCAGACTCACCTTCAGTGATGTGGAGAAGAAGGAGAAGATAAAAATACATCAGCATTTTAATAACTAATGTCCACAACCTACTAATGTGAGAGACACACTGTGTAGAAATGCAGTCTTACAATTGCAAAACTGTTCACACCGCATCACATGTAGTTAAGCAATAGTTTCTACTAGTTTTTCAGTTGCTACTTCCTCTTTTATGTTTTTAGTGTTTGATATACAGTAGCACATAGTCACATGCATTACTATCTATCTATCTATCTATCTATCTATCTATCTATCTATCTATCTATCTATCTATATTGTGTATTACTCATTCAGTGACATGAAGCTGTATGAGGAGGAGAAGAAAACACACCTGCATTCTTACTGAGGACCCAAACACACACATTAATCCAAAGAGAGAATTAGAGCTAAACACACACTGACCAACTGCTGCACCGTGTCTCATCATAATGAACACACTCTACAGATCACATCCTACACATTTACCAGTCAAAATTTAGCATTATGCCATTGACGAGACAGAAAATTGAAACCCATTGAGGAGACGGGCAGTGCTGCAGAGAAACACACAAATCCCCAGAGGTGACAGAAGTAATCAAACTCAATAGTCAAGTAAAAGTACAAGTATTTGCCTTAAAAAACTTCCACTTTATTTTATTTTTTTTACTCAAGTGTACGTATTTAGTATGTGCAATAAAATGTACTTTAAGTACAAATATTCAAGTACTGCACAATGAAGCTGATTTCTTTTCATTTTTTTTCTGTACAAAAAAACAAATTGAACAAACATATAAATGAATACTGAATGAATAACAGTATAATGCATTGTATGTGTGTTAGGAACCTCCACTAGAGGTCACTGTTCATGTCTCTCTGTTTGTAGTTTTTGTTGGTCGACTCAGTTTCCCAGAAAGCACCTCGGTCAGGTGATAGGCTCACCTACACCGAGGTGGCTCATTAAACATCTTATAAATAGCAGTTTGTTCTGGGAAACTGGGTTGAGCATTATATCCTTATACCGTCATGTGGGCATTCCTTTTTGTTTGGTTTCTGTTTCTTTGAGTTTTATATTTTAGTTATATTGTTTAAACTGTTTTCAAGAGGGCTCTAGTTTTGTTTTCTGTATGTTCCTTGTTCTAGTGGATTCATGGAGCTGTTCTGTTCAGTGTTTAGTTAGGCTGTGTCTCCTTGTGTGTAAGTACTGTTCTGTGTATCCCCAGTGTCGGCCTTCTTGTGTAGTTCTTTGTCTGTGGTGCCCCTTGTCTGTTTAGATTTGTGTAGCCACATGAGGGCTTAGCCGCTAGCAGGGTTAGCCGCTAGTAGGCCTTGACTGCTAGTAGGGTTAGCCCCTAGTAGGGTTAGCCTCCAGTAGGCTAGCCTCTAGTGGTTCTGGTCGCTAGTAGGTTAGCCGCTAGTTTGGAATAGCCTCATGTGTGCCCTGCCTCTTGTGTTCCGATCCCCTCGTACAGATGAAGCAGTTTCAAACAGCCGGCTGGTCCGTGAATGGACCTTTTAACTATCCGTTAGAATTCCTTGAAGTGTCCGTGAATGGAACGTGATCCCCCGCGATGACACAGTGAACGAAGCCACGCCCCATAAACGCCCCTTTGCATTGTTCTAATAAGATGGTTGCAATGCTGTATAATTCCGCCAGGTGGTGCAGTCACTGATTCAGTTAACAAATTGTTTTGATATTTTTTTTTACTTGAACCAACTACATCAATTGGCTAAAATGTAAACAACAATTAAAACGCACAAACATGATGTAAAAAAAACTTTATTCTTCAAAGTTAAAACAGTAATTTGTATAAAAACAGGTGAAGATAAGCTGCTTATCAGTCTCTATCTGTTTTTTTTTATTATTATTATTAAAGTATCCAATTTATAAAAACTTTCAAACACTTTCTTTGTTTCCCCCGATGTGTAGACTCAAGGTCGTTCATGCCCCTTCAGTAGCTCCAAAAGGCCAGCCGTCACCCCTCTGAGCCAATCCTCCACTGCAGAGCTCTGGTTAAAGAGAACAAAAGAATTTAAAATGGTCATTGTCTCAAAGTAGCTTTAGAAAAAATCAAAAGAAAATTATAAGAAATTAAAATTATATTATATATAATTAGATACAAATGAAAGGATATTATATAAGCGAAGCATTGTAAATTAAGTTGTATTTCTTTAAAAATATCATAAACAAACATTATAGTATTTATTTTTTATTCAATGAAGTATTAGTATATACTAGTTTCGTTTGTCCTTTGTGTGTTTTTATTTACTTATCTAATTATCCATATAGCTCATCGTTAGACTACATGGACTAAAATTCAAATCGGCCAACTCGGTCGCTTTACTTATAAACCTTTTGTAACACGGCCACCCCGTAGCACTGGCAATCAAGGGAAACGAGCTACATCTGGCCGGTAGGATATTTAAGCTCCCAGAAACCAGCGCACGCTGTGCGAACATTAGATAGCACCAGGTACGAGAGCGTGGCTCTGGTATAGGGAGTGAAAAAAAAAAGTGAAAAGAGAAAAGTGAGAAGGGAAAGTGAAAAGAGAAAAGTGAAAAGGGAAAGTGAAAAGAGAAAAGAGAAAAGTGAGAAGGGAAAGTGAAAAGAGAAAAGAGAAAAGTGAGAAGGGAAAGAGAAAAGAGGAAAGTGAAAAGAGAAAAGAGAAAAGTGAGAAGGGACAGTGAAAAGAGAAAAGAGAAAAGTGAGAAGGGAAAGTGAAAAGAGAAAAGAGAAGAGTGAAAAGGGAAAGTGAAAAAGACAAGAAAAACAAACAAAATACCTGTTCGTTGTGACGAAGCACGGTGGCACGCGCCGACATAAGCGTGCCCTCCTTCCCTTTATAGCGCTGCGTGGTGTTCACGCGAGCCAATTATTCCCACCGAAATAAACAATCCACGGCCCATACCCCTCCAAGTCCTGCATTGGGGCTTCCATACATGATTGAATACCGAGGGCCGCCATATTGAAGCACCCCCACATAACAGAATGTTCGCACCAGGGAAGAAGCCCGCGGATTTGGAGCGGGTACGCGAGATAGTAACCTGTCAGGCGGGGATGATCGGTAAACACGAACAAACTCTGACCGAATTATTTTCAGAGATAAAGGGAATTTCGCAGCGCTTAGACCAAATCTATGAGCGCCTCGAGACACCTGCGGCCGTCACTGTAGCACAAGCACCCCCCCTGGTGGCCGAGACGAGATTACCTACTCCCCAGCCTTATGCTGGGGAGTCTGAGAAATGCAATGCCTTCCTACTCCAATGCTCTTTAATATTTGAGGTGCAACCATCCCAATTTCCCACTGAGAGAGCCAAGGTCGCATTTATGATATCATTATTGACGGGAAGGGCATTGGAGTGGGCCACCGCAGTATGGCAAAACCTCCTAGCAGCACACACTACAGCCAATGATTTTATACAGGCCCTCAAGGCCACCTTCCACCATCCACATCTGACTAGTGGTGTAGTCTCTCCCCTCCTCCGCATTCGGCAGGGAGGACGATCGGTGGCAGATTATACCATCGAATTCCAGACACTAGCTGCTAGTTCAGGCTGGAACGCTGGAGCACAAAGGGACGCATACATTCAAGGCCTTTCAGAGAAGCTCAAAGATGAGCTGGCAGTACGTGAACCACCCGAAGACCTAGAATCCCTGTACAGTATGGCCATCAGAATAGATAACCGCCTCTGTGAGCGCAGGGCGGAACGTGCAGGGAGTTACAAGGTAGAGCTGATCTCTCCCCAGCGAGAGTTAGAACGGGAGGTAGATCAGGGTGAGCCCATGCAGCTAGGGGCAGCAGAGATCTCAGGGGCCCCCCAATTTCGTTCGGGATGCTTTCGTTGTGGCAGGTCCGGTCACCACCAGGGGCGCTGTCCGCTGAATAAGCCAAAAGGGGGTGGTCACTCTCGGGAGGGGGGCGATAGTGACCCAAAGGTCAGACCCTCAGCGTTCAGGGCTTTTCCTCCCCATTGACATCACCTGGGAGGAGGCCGCCACTACCCATCTAAAAGCATTTGTTGACTCGGGAGCAGCAGGGAACCTCATAGACGTAGAGCTGGCTGTGCCATTTCACCCACTCTCTGCGCCCATTTCAGTGGCGGCCCTGGACGGTCAGTTATTTGAATCCGGGCCAATCATACATGAGACAGACCCTCTAATATTGCGTATTGGACAACATGCAGAGCGGATTACCTTCCTCATTACCCGAGTGCCTGAGCTTCAGGTGGTACTGGGGTTTCCTTGGTTACAGGAACACAACCCCCGTATTGATTGGTTAACCTGCTCTGTCTCGGTTTGGGGCACCCGCTGCGCACAGAGCTGCTTAAAAGGGATCAGAACCCTAGACGCGCAATCACCCCATCAGGTCGACCTCTTGGCAGTTCCCAAAGATTACTTGGACCTGGCGGAAGTATTTTCCAAGTCAGGGGCCCAAAAGCTTCCTCCCCATCGACCTTTCGACTGCGCAATCACCCTGCTTCCAGGTTCGAATCCACCAAGGGGAAAACTCTACTCCCTGTCCCCTCCCGAGCAATTAGCTATGGAGGAGTACATCTAGGAGGCATTGTCCCTTGGATTCATTCGTCCGTCTACATTCCCCGCAGGGGCCGGGTTCTTCTATGTTTAGATGCTGTCCTCCCCACTCTCATTGTTCACTCAGGTTTGTTGACGGTGAGGTGATTGGTTGCTTTACATCTCAGGGAGCCCTCATGTTTGTGTTTCCTTCTGGCTCTCCCTTTTAGTTATGCTGTTATAGTTAGTCCTGCCGGAGTCTCTGCTTGCACTTTGCACTAAATATACATTCACCTATACATGTTGACTGTGACCATACCTAACTGCCATCTCTCCTTATTTTCTGTTCTCTCCTTTTCTGCTCTGTCCTCTCTCTCTCTCCCCCTCTTCTTTCCCTCTCTCTGTCTCTCTGTCGAGCTATACATGTTTCGCTCCTGAGTTGCCAGTGATCCAGACCCCTCTGCCCTCTGGAGCCGTCTAACCCATCCTGGAGTCCTGCTTCTGGTTGGAGATCTCGTCGCATGGATGCCCCGTGTGGTCTGCCTGGATTCGTATGGTGGCTGGGGATGGTTTCCATGAAGACTGTCCTGTCATCGAGTGATGCTCTGGGGAACTGTGACTTCAGTTGTTCGATAACTCAGGACCGGAATCCCCTACAGTCTACCTGAGCCTCCGGGAACAAACTGGACTCATTTTTATTTTTAAAACATCTCCTGTTATACTGAACTTCCAGTCTTACACATTATTATGCTGAGCAATTCCTCCTATCCGTTATCACCCAGATGAGGATGGGTTCCCTGTTGAGTCTGGTTCCTCTCAAGGTTTCTTCCTATTACCATCTCAGGGAGTTTTTCCTTGCCACCGTCGCCCTCGGCTTGCTCATCGGGGACAATCTTGTCATTTTGATTCATATACATTGCATAAAAACTTACTTCTTTTTATTGTGTAAAGCTGCTTTGCGACAATGTCAATTGTTAAAAGCGCTATATAAATAAAATTGACTTGACTTGACTTGACTTCTTTGTAAAGAAGAAGGATGGGGGCCTCCGCCCCTGCATAGATTATCGGGGGGTGAACGCGATGACACTGAAAGACCGCTATCCCCTCCCTCTGATGAATTCCGCCTTTGATTGCTTGCAAAAGGCAAAATTGTTCACAAAGCTAGATTTACGCAGTGTTTACAATTTGATCCGCATCAGGGCAGGAGACGAGTGGAAGACCGCATTTATTACACCGTCAGGGCACTACGAATACAAGGTGATGCCCTTCGGCCTGACTAATGCGCCAGCCGTCTTTCAGAGGTTCATTAATGAGGTGCTCCGGGAGACACTAAACCTCTACGCCTTTGTCTACTTGGACAACATTTTAATTTTTAGTGCCTCCATGCCAGAGCACGTCACTCATGTGCGCCGGGTGCTGCAACTTCTCCAGCAGAACCATCTATACGTTACGCTGGAGAAGTCACAGTTCCACACAACCTCCACTTCCTTCTTGGGTTTCGTAGTATCCCAGGGTCACCTCCAAATGGATCCGGCCAAAATAAGAGCTGTGGCCAGTTGGCCCCGTCCCACATCGCTTCGGGCAGTTCAGCGCTTCCTGGGGTTCGCCAATCTCTTTCGGCGGTTCATCCGCAATTTTAGCACCTTGGCGGCCCCACTTAGCATCCTCACAAAGAGGAACCCAGGACAATTTAAATGGACGGAGGAGGCTCAAGGGGCTTTCCAGGCCATAAAAATAAAGCTCACCACAGCTCCAGTCTTGCGGATGCCAGATCCAGAGACCCAGTTTATAGTGGAGGTAGACGTGTCCGATGTGGGGGTGGGCGGTTCTCTCCCAGCGTTCCGGGGAGAGCCAGAAACTACATCTCTGCGCCTACTTCTCACACCACCTGACCCCGGCAGAGAGAAATTATGGCATTGGAGACCGGGAACTCCTTGCCATAAAGCTGACTCTAGAAGAGTGGAGACACTGGCTGGAGGGGGCCAAACAGCAAATATTGATTTGGACCGACCACAAGAACTTAGAATATATCCGGTCGGCCAAACGCTTAAACCCCAGACAAGCCAGATGGTCCCTCTTCTTCTCCCGGTTTGACTGTGCTCTTGTTCCGTCCGGGCTCAAAAAACATCAAGCCGGATGCCCTCTCGCATCAATGGGACCCCCCGTTAGAGGAGACCGAAACCGAGAGCATTATTCCAGCACCCCGCATCCTTGCCCCCGTGCGCTGGGCCATTGAACATCAAATCAGGAGAGCACAGCGACAGGAACCAGATCCGGGAGGAGGACCCTCCGGAAAGTTATATGTTCCTGCCAGTCTCCGCTCCCAAGCTCTCGCATGGGGTCACACGTCCCCGTTTACGGCACACCCAGGCGCCACTAGAACCCTTGAGTTTCTTCGCCGGCGTCTGTGGTGGCCCGGCATGGAGAGAGATGTTCGGGCTTATGTGGCGGCCTGTCCGACCTGCGCGCAGAACAAAGAACCACGTACACGGCCCGCCGGACGGCTGCACCCATTACCCATACCGTCACGCGCGTGGTCCCATCTCTCCTTAGACTTTGTTACGGGTCTGCCCTCATCCAAGGAGAACATGGCCATTTTGGTAGTAGTAGATCGGTTCTCTAAAGCCTGCAAGTGTATTCCCTTGCCCAAACTTCCATCAGCCAAGGAGACAGCGCAGTTAGTCATCCAACAGGTGGCCCGAGTGCATGGCCTCCCAACCGACCTGGTCTCTGACCGGGGCCTGCAGTTTGCTAGCTGGTTTTGGGGGTGTTCTGTAAACTCATCGGAGCCACGGCCAGCTTGACATCGGGCTTTCACCCTGAGTCGAATGGGCAAACAGAGAGGGTGAACCAAGACTTAGAGCGCACCTTCAGGTGCGTAACCTCTTCCAACCCATCATCTTGGTCTGACCACCTAATGTGGGTCGAGTATGCCCACAATACCCTGTGGCACTCCTCCCTGGGCATGTCACCCTTTGAGTGCCAATTCGGGTATTCCCCCCTTATGTTCCCAGAGGAAGAACCCGAGGTAGGGGTCCCCGCTGCACGAAGTTTAGTACAGCTGTGCTGTCGGACCTGGAGGAGGGCCCGAGCCGCCCTACAAACCCACCCCGTATCATTGATGGGTCCCCAGCGTTCACAGTTCGACGTATCCTGAATGCCAGGCGAGTCCAGGGCGCCATACAGTACCTAGTGGACTAGGAGGGGTATGGCCCAGAGGGGCGCTCTTGGGTGCCAGCCCCGCACATACTAGACCCCGAACTTGTTAGGGAATTCCGGGCTAGCCATGGGGCTGGCACAGGAACGCCAGGGGTCGTTCCTAGAAGGGGGGGTACTGTAACACGGCCACACATGCGACCGGCGGTTGCTAGGCAACCCCGTAGCACTGACAATCAAGGGAAACGAGCTACACCTGGCCGGTAGGATATTTAAGCTCCCAGAAACCAGCGCACGCTGTGCGAACATTGGATAGCACCAGGTACGAGAGCGTGGCTCTGGTATAGGGAGTGAAAAAAAAAAGAGAAAAGAGAAAAGTGAGAAGGGAAAGTGAAAAGAGAAAAGTGGAAAGTGAAAAGAGAAAGTGAAAAGAGAAAAGTGAGAAGGGAAAGTGAAAAGAGAAAAGTGAGAAGGGAAAGTGAAAAGAGAAAAGAGAAAAGTGAGAAGGGAAAGTGAAAAGTGAGAAGAGAAAGTGAAAAGAGAAAAGTGAGAAGGGAAAGAGAAAAGAGAAAAGTGAGAAGGGAAAGTGAAAAGAGAAAAGTGAGAAGGGACAGTGAAAAGAGAAAAGTGAGAAGGGAAAGTGAAAAGAGAAAAGAGGAGTGAAAAGGGAAAGTGAAAAAGACAAGAATAACAAACAAAATACCTGTTCGTTGTGACGAAGCACGGTGGCACGCGCCGACATAAGCGCGCCCTCCTTCCCTTTATAGCGGTGCGTGGTATTCACGCGAGCCGATTATTCCCACCGAAATAAACAATCCACAGCCCATACCCCTCCAAGTCCTGCATTGGGGCTTCCATACATGATTGAATACCGAGGGCCGCCATATTGAAGCACCCCCACATAACACCTTTATTCACAACGCTTCTGTTATGCGGTCGATAGTGCCAGCTGATAGAGAAGGAACAGCCAATCAGAAGTAGTGTGTGGAAGTCTGTGATTGGTTGGTTTTGTGGCAGTTTTGTGACACTGGACTATGGGAAGCCAAACACATCAAAAGTGGGATGATTGAGCTGCCCTGGACGGACCAAATACCCACAATTTTACATTTACCCACAATTCCCCGTTGGGATCCGCAAATACAAACCAGGCATGGCAGCGGGAAATTGTGGGTAAATGTAAAGTCATGGTGGACGGGGTCTATTTCTATCAAAGTCGCGCAGCGCTGTCCAGTGGGTCGCGCAGGATTGTGATTCGAGCAGCGCTGCTCAAGTTGGTCCGCGCTGCGCGACTGAAACTGGTTCGCGCTGCGTGATCCACTGGGCTGCACAAATAAACCAGATCATCTCTGCGCTGTCCGTTGGGCCCCACAGATATTTGGTCCGCCCAGGGCGCCTCAATCGGGTCCCGCGGTTTCGTCCCACTTTGACGAAAGCGCACAGGCAGAGTCGAGCGCGCACAGGCAGAGTCGAGCGCGCACAGAATCGAGAAGTCGCGCGTGTGCTGAGAACATGTTGAGCGAGCAAGGGAGACACTGCACGCGCAGAATTGAGCTGGTTGAACGCGCAGTGGAGGCACTGCACGCACATAGAGTGCTTTGTCTGCTCTCAAAATGTCAAACCACGCGCTCAGAATTGTGACAGGAATATAACGCCATAATAAGACAAACATGGTTATGAGAGTTTAGCTTGCTAGCTCTGGTACACCTAATCCCAACTGCAGATTAACTCTCACTCCCCCCCAAAAAAATGCTGAATTTATCTAAATCCAGAGAACACTCAGTCAGATTCTCTCAGTAATTTTCAGAGGACACAAACACTCTTCTTATAAAAATACACTGAGCTCACAAAAATATATTAATCAGTTTCTCGGGTAGTGCAGCCAAAGTTAATAGTATTTCCGAAGTTTTAGCGTCTTTTTGAGTGAGTGAGTGACGTTGTGAGTTTTGTGACACTGACAGTAAACTGTAACTCCAGACTTGGTAAACAGATGATTAAGTTACCTAAAGTTACATCTGACTTTTGCAGGCGCTGACAATGATTTTTCAAATCGGCCAATTAAAAATAATTATTAAACTGGGAACTAAACTAACACCCAAATTTTATATAAAAAAAGCCACCACTTACCCTGAATAAGAAGTCCATTAAACTGTAATCTTCATCTCCATATTGCAGTTTGCTAGCGTCAGTCTGGCGGGGAGGGTTAAAATCACGTGATTGCTACTCAGCAGCTAAATTGCTGGCTTCTGTTAACGTCTTCTTGAGAACAAAGCGCCATCTAGTGGTGGCGGACGGTAAATGCAAAAATATGGCTTCAATGGGCGTGTTTACTGTGAAATCTGGACACGCCTTCTGGCAGGAGAAGGAGGGAGGATTCACGTCAGCCATCCGCCAGCCATAAGCCATTCACATGCCAGTTGCCCGACCCTGGCTGTTTTGAGTTGCTACATCTGTAGGTCAGTACTAACCCGGTTAGATACTAACCCGGTTAGTTCATCATTCCTTGTATCCATATTCCATGTAGCTACTAACTCAACTTACCACTAACCAATCCTGTCTCTGGTCCTTGCTCTGTGCCCCTGGTTCTGTCTCTAGTTTGTGTTCTGTCCCATGCTTTGTCTCGTCTCTGCAGTCCTGTCTTGTCTCTAGTTCCCCTATGTGTCTTTAGTTAGCTCCAGCTCCATGTTTCCTTCTGTCAGTTCCCTGGGTAAGCGCTCAGTTCCCTGGGTAAGCGCTCAGTTCCCTGTATTAGCTTCTTTCCTGTGTTTGCCCTGAGCCCTAGTTTTAGTTTGAGTTTGTTGTTTTGGTTCCTTTGTTGGTTTGTTTGTCTAGTTTTGAGTTTGTGTTTAAATAAAAGACTGTTTGCACACCCCTCTGTGTTAATGCCTGCCCTATATGCCCATGGCAAGTACATCAGCCGATCTAGCCAGTGCCAGTACCACCACCTAGACCATGACAATGTGATAAGATGAAACCATGTAGGCATTAAAAAAAGATAAACATTTTAAGCCAGTTCATGTAAATGTTTTGAACATAAGTTATCTTAATAATTTGTCTGGTTGGTTTAGACATGGCTGCACAGGGAGGAGTGAACATACAGTACATACGCTTTTAGATAGAGGACATTACAGCTTGAATGATGAATAACTTTTAGCATTGATAAGTTTTATGGATAAACAGTGTAAGTAGCCACTTTGCAATATTTGAAGTTTTATTTCACAAGAGCTTTTTTATACACAAAAATACAATTTTGATTAACGTTGATAACATTACAGGTTTCAGCTTCTAAGAGGCAGTGTATATAGCCATAGTCTTTCCATTATATTTAGGTTACATCTATGGAACAGTAACATTCTGTACTGTACATCTGCATGAGTATTTTTATACAGTGGGGAAAATAAGTATTTGACACATCAGCATTTTTATCAGTGAGGGGATTTCTAAGTGGGCTATTGACACAGAATTTCCACCAAATGTAGCCATCAAGCCAAATATTGAATTCATGCAAAGAAATCAGAATGTTTAAGTACACAAGTTGAGTCATAATAAATAAAGTGAAATGACACAGGGAATAAGTATTGAACACATGAAGATAGCAAGGTGCAAAATGGCCTAGAAAGCCAGGCGATCACCTGAAATCTGTCAGTATTGGGAGAGAAACCCTGCTAATCAGTATTCAGTAATTGATATCAGCTGCTTTAGTCCTAATTGATGGCCTATAAAGGCTTCTCATTACCCAGGAGGCACACAGGAAAGGCTTCATGATGGGTAAAAGCAAAGAACTCTCCCAAGATCTTTGTAATCTTATCATTGTAAAACATTCTGATGGGAATGGTTATAGGCGAATTTCCAATATGCTGAATGTTCCTGTGAGCACTGTGTAGGCCATTATCCGGAAATGGAAAGAGCATCAGTTCACCAAAAACCGAACGCGATCAGGTGCTCCACGTAAGAGCCCTGTCCGAGGAGTCCAAAGAATAATCAGGAGAGTTCTCCAAGGGCCAAGAACCACTCGGGCAGAACTTCAGGAAAACCTTGCATCAGCAGGTACTGTTGTTTCAAAGAAAACGATAAGCAATGCACTTAACCGCCATGGCATCCATGCACGCTCACCACGCAAGACTCCACTGCAGAACAAAAATCATGTTGAGGCTTGGTTAAAGTTTGCAAAACAGCATTTGGAGAAACCTGTGGATTATTGGGAGACTATAGTTGGGTCAGATGAAAGCAAAATTGAAATCTTTGAACTACACACCGTGTTTTGAACTACACACCATGTTTGGAGAAGAAATGGCACTGCTCACCACCCCAAGAACACCATACCAACAGTTAAGTTTGGGGGTGGAAGCATCATGGTTTGGGGCTGCTTTTCAGCAAGGGGTACTGGCAGACTTCATCTTATTGAAGGCAGGATGAATGGAGAAATGTACCGGGACATTCTTGTTAAAAATCTTCTGCCATCTACCAGAAAGCTGAAAAGGAAAAGAGGGTGGACATTTCAGCAAGACAATGATCCCAAACACAAGGCCAAGGAACCAATGAAGTGTTTTCAAAGAAAGAAAATCAAGTTGCTTGAATGGCCCAGTCAATCACCTGTTCTAAATCCTATAGAAAATCTATGGTGAGAACTGAAGATCAAAGTTCATAAAAGAGGCCCAAGGAACCTTCAAGATTTAAAGACCGTTTGTAGGGAAGAATGGGCCAGAATGACTCCTGAGCAATGCAGACGACTGGTCTCTCTATACAAGAAGCTGTCTAGAAGCTGTAATCACCAACACAGACTTTTCTATAAAGTGTTAAAGTGAGTTCAATACTTATTCCCTGTGTCATTTCACTTTATTTACTATGACTCAACTTGTATACTTAAACATTCTGATATCTTTGTATGAATTCAATATTTGGCTTGATTGATAAATTTGGTGGACATTTTGTGTCAATAGCCCACTTAGAAATCCCCTTACTGATAAAAATGCTGATGTGTCAAATACTTATTTTCCCCACTGTATCTAATATCTATATCTATATCTATATAATGTGTACAGACCAAAAGTTTGGACACACCTTCTCATTCAAAGAGTTTGAATTTGTATTATGGCAAGAAAAAAGCAGCTAAGTAAAGAAAAAACGAGTGGCAAACATTACATTACAACCACAAATGTATTTTATTAGGATTTTATTTGATAAACCAAAACAAAGTTGAACATAATTGTGAAGTAGAAGGAAAATTCTATATATATCTTCAAATTTTCTTACAAATAAATATCTAAACAGTGTGACCTGCATTTGTGTTCAGCCTCTCTCAGTCAATACTTTGTAGAACCACGTTTCACTGCAATTACAGCTGCAAACATCATCACTAATAGTTGTCTGCCACCTGAGCTGTGGATTTCTGCAGCAACTCTGCAGGACCTCTTGGCTGCTTCTCTGATTAATTGACTTCTTGCCCGGCCATGTCAGTTTAGGGGGCGGGCCCCATGTCGCTTGCGTGGACGGCCATGGCAGGTTTGCAGTTGTACCATTCTCTTTCCAATTTTTCCAAAAGATTTTTTAGTAGCAACGAACTAAAGTAATTATATCTAACACTAGAGAAGAAAACACACCTGCTGATGCCACATCTACTGCCCTCCACTCAGCGCTCACCCACCTGGATAACAAAGACCCATACGTTA
Source organism: Clarias fuscus (assembly GCA_030347435.1). Taxonomy (NCBI): domain Eukaryota; kingdom Metazoa; phylum Chordata; class Actinopteri; order Siluriformes; family Clariidae; genus Clarias; species Clarias fuscus. The sequence continues at coordinate 6,763,756 of CM059204.1, read as the reverse complement.
GAATGCTGTTCATTGGCTTCAGCTCAGCATTCAACATGATCATCCCACAACAGCTCACTCATAAACTGATCCAACTGGGGCTCAACACATCTCTGTGCAACTGGCTGCTGGACTTCCACATGCAGTACGGATCGGAAATAACACATCCAGCATCATCAGACTGAGAACAGGGCCCCACAAAGATGTGTGCTGAGGACCCTCATCTTCACGCTGTTATCCCATGACTGCATACCACCTTACAGCTCCAATGTCTTTATCAAGTTTGTGGACGACAAGACTTTGGTGAGTCTCATTAGCAACACACATGAGACTACATGGGTGAGGTGAGACGCCTGGCCAGGTGGTGCACAGACAACAATCTCTCTCTAAAAGTGGAAAAGATGAAAGAGATTGTTGTCGTTTACAGGAGAGCACACACCCAGCATTCTCCTCTGACCATCAATGATGTGACCATGGAGAGAATGAGCAGCACCAAGTTCCTGGGTGTGTACATCACAGAGGATTTCTCCTGGACCAACAACACTGCACCACTGGCCAAGAAAGCAAAGCAGTGTTTCTACGTCCTCCTCAAGCTGAGAAGAGATGGAGCCCCAACCCCCAATATGTACACCTTCTACAGAGGCAGCATCGAGAGCATCCTGACCAGCGGCATCACTCTGTGGTACGGTAACTGCAACACATTTTGCCGCATGACGCTTCAGCACATAGTGAGAGCAGCTGAGAAGATCATTGATGTCTCTCTCCTCCCTCCAGGATTTCTCACACACAAAGCTCTCAGCAATGCCTGTGACCCTACCCACCCAACTCAGAGCTTCTTCAGTCTGCTGCCATCAGGGAGGAGACTACGGAGTCTCCAGGCCAGAAGGACAGTTTCATCCATCAGGCCGTCAGCAAACTCAACTCCCTTCCAGCTCTGCCTCCCCTTTGCTTTTCTGCCTCTCCCACTCTTGAACTCTGACCCCTTCATTTCACACACTCTCACTGCACCTGTCACTTTGTGTAGCATTGGACTGTTCACTTCCTCAGGCCAGCAATAAAGAACTGAACACACATGTCACTTTAAACAAACTGGAAGCTCATTTGCACTACACTTCATTTACATTGTTTCCACTTTGCATATTGGCGTTTTGTCATGTGTTATCTGTCCCTTAGTGTTGTTTGTAAGTGACTAAGAGTAACGTCATTTCAATTCTTTATAAGTATTGTTCAGAAGTGACAAAGTCGAGTTTGACTTTTGACTTGAGCTTATGTGCATGCTTTATAAGCTCCACTATTCATCACGTTTCACCAACAGAATATTTGTTTCCAGTGTCAGGGTTTATTACACACTACACAGATTCCGGTGATGCATTTAAGTTTTACCGCACGTATGTTACATCTATAGAACATGCTCATACAGCTGCACAGTTCACAACCACCACTGGAGGTTATTAAAATAATTAATTATTTTGGGAACACTGGGTGTAGAGGCAGAAGTACAGTGTGGATGGGATGCTGTTCAATCAGAGGGCACTGTACACATGTACGTATGCAAACTGGATCACACTTTATTCCATTATTCAGCTAGTTTGTTTCTATTGCAGTTTAATTTATCAGAGAATTGAGTCACGTAAACTGGACTTCTTTCTTGTTAGGTATAAATGTAGACAAGATTTGGTTTAAATTTGGTTTGATTTATTTACTCGATATATTTGCATAGTTATATATGCATATACTAAAGGACACCATACAATGCACATGAACAGGTCTAATTGAGATGTAGTCGTAACATTAGCACATTAATTCTAGATGCTAAACAGAGTCTCTCAAAACCAGGTAAAAGCTCAACTTACAGAAGAACATCTGACTAATGATGGGGCAATAAAACCTCATTCATTCACCTTGATCTTAGACATGAGGACATTATACTACTTACTTCTGGGTCACAATTTAAATTCAATGGCACAATCGAGAAATAATATTTCACACGTGGTTATTCCAAAACGGAAAAAAAAGTTGGGAAAGACATTAGTTTATTTATTTTTTTCTTATTTCAGAATGGAAATCAAGCAAATGCCTTTTTCTCGACTTTGTTGTTCTCATTTCAAAAACAAAATACAAATATAGTTCATACTAATATATGAAAGTATCCTATGTGCTCTGGTAATCCAGTTTGAATATTTGCTTTGTTAATCAGGTGTTTAGGCTTGTCAACTGCTGTTAAATATGTGTTTCTTATAATGTTCTTCTCTACTGCAGATTCACTGTCCCATCTCCGGTAGTTCCGCTATAATGAGCTCTATCAGGACCTGGGAAGAACAATTCATGCAGATAAACTTTTAAACACTTTTTGTGCACATTTAGCTTTTTTATTTGCTTTTACACACATACAGAAGTGTGGTTGATGACATGAGCGGAAACGAACTATGAAATTTATGTAATATGCAGTGGGTGAGGTTAACCAATATTAATGTGTGTGTGTGTGTGTGTGTGTGTGTGTGTGTGTGGTTGTTTAGGGTCACTGGTTTAAAAACGTTGAAAGCCGGTACAATAAAATGAGAACTGATGTTTAAAAGTTTGTCTACCTTTCCTTCTGGTTCTGTAATAGACCACTGCTACAATGATGTGCAGAAAGATCACAGTCATCGCAGCAAAAGGAACAAAGGGAAGAGACTCTGGAGAGACATTATTAATATTAATATTAGATAGAAAATCACTTGAACACTTTTTACACTTGCTATAAGAGAACACTGCATATGTCGTAATGAATTTCTGCACATGTCTTCTCTGCAGAAGATATAAAAATCTAATAATCAAAGATCTTGATCAATTTTGTAATGTATATATCAAATTTTTGGAAATGGTCACAGAAAACATTAATTCTTCAAACTGTTAATGAAGTTAATGCAGTGATTTCAGCATTACCTCCATCAGATGTTTCAGGGTGTGGACTTATTTTGTCATCGACCACCAGGGTTGGTTTTGTAGTTGTGACATCTACAAGAACTAATAGAAAAAGATAAATGTAATGTAGTGTAGTGATAAATGTAGTGTTGTGTTTGAGTTTGGCTCCAAGCTGATGCATTAACCTGCACTAACTCTCCTGACTGTGTGTTACAGTGGTACCTGGTGTGGAAGTTGTGTGGTTCTGTGGTGTGGTTGTTGAACGTCTTGTTGCAGCCACTGCAAAGAGAGAGAGAGAGAGAGAGAGAAAAAAAGAACATTAATTCGTTTATAAACTAAATCCAGGAAACTTAGAGAGAAGTAAAAATAAAATACAATTACATAATCCATAAACACAAACACGACAGGTAAAATACTGAACAGAAACATTTTAATTTTGTGATAGCAAAATGGTCTAAATGTGCTCAACACCAATACTTACACACCATTAGTCCATCCATTTATTGCTTGAGATAAGTTTATATATATATATATATATATATATATATATATATATATATATATATATATATATAGATAGATAGATAGATAGATAGATAGATAGATAGATAGATAGATAGATAGATAGATAGATAGATAGAGGGAGAGAGAGAGAGAGGGAACTGCAGACTCACCTTCGGTGATGTGGAGAAGAAGAAGAAGATAAAAATACATCAGCATTTTAACAACTAATGCCCACAACCTACTAATGTGAGAGACACACCGTGTAGAAATGCAGTCTTACAATTGCTGTTCAATGCACACACACACACACACACACACACACACACACACACACACACACACACACACACACACACATCACATGTAGTGAAGTAATAATAGTTCCCACTAGTTTTCAGTTGCTACTTCCTCTTTTATGTATTTCACCACATATTGCAGAACATACGGCAGTCACATGCAATTCTACCTACTCACCTATCTACCTACCTATTTATTTATGTACCTACCTATCTACCTATCTATCAATCTATCTATCTATCTAAAACTATTGATCAGTATTAGCCCAAGTGTGTGTTACTCACCTTCAGAGACATGAAGCTGTATGAGGAGGAGAAGAAAACACACCTGCATTCTTAGTGAGGACCCAAACACACACATTAATCTAAAGAGAGAATTAGAGCTAAACACACACTGACCAACTGCTTCACCATGTCTAATTATAATCAACACACCCTACAGATTTACAAATTTAGCAGTATACCCTTGACGAGGCAGAAAAGTGAAACTCATTGAGGAGACGGGCAGTGCCGCAGAGAAACACACAAATCCCCAGAGGTGACAGAAGCACACAAACTCAACAGTCAAGTAAAAGTACAAGTATTTGCCTTAAAAAATGTTCCACTTTATATATTTTTTTAGTCAAATGGAGTTACTAAGTATGTGCAATGAATTGTACAATTACTCCACAATGAAACTGGTTTCTGTGGATATCTGACCGACTATGTTTTTAACATAAACCGTGTTTTTAGTGGAAGTTGATGCTGAGATAACATGTATCTACAAGTCTAATAGATGTTAGTGTTTTGCTAAAATCTGTATAAATTAATAATGAATTAATAAAAGTACAATTTATTTGACTGTGTTTAGATGCTTTTCAAGTTCATCAAACCATGTAGGCATTAAAAGAGATAAACGTTTAAGCCAATTGCCAAATGTTTTTTTGACAATCATGCGTAGAAAGTTTTTAAAAAATATTTCTTTTTCATGAGAAATATTACATAATGCACAGGATTGTTCATCTAAAGGAGATGGTGGTTTTATAGAGAGGCTTTATTTTTTGTAATTTTGCCATCCCCCCAATTTCCCAGCAAATCGAGCCCTGGTAAACAGTATATTTGCACATGGATGTTGAGTATACAAGTGATGCACGCGCTCTGCGACCAGTCATGGAAGACAATTACCCACAGTACTGCTCATATTTCAAGACCTCACTCATTTAACGGGTTTAAATTTATTACAATTTTTTGCTCGTTCTACAAAACATTCACAGATCAAGGTACTCGCAATCCAAGGTTCCACTGTACCTACACAGACTCTTTACAATCAGATGTCTCTCTGTTTCTTGCAAAACAACCTCAATAATTCTAACCAATTCGGTTTCACGGTCTCACATTCCACAGAGATTGGCTTTCTGTATGTCACTCAGAAGCTCAGAGATCAGCTAAGCTGTAATCAGTTTAAGATTCTCTTCTCTTTACAAGGCTTGGAATCTGTGGCACGACATGGCAATGGTTTGCTAGAACATTGTTCATACAGTATGAGGTAACCTGAAGGGGATCCACATTTGCATCATTCAAACTCTCTAGAGTCTGACAAGGCTCAATAACCTCTTCTGTTCTATACTCCGTTTCTTGGTGAGGTCATATCCTCAAACAGCTTTTCATACCATTGTTATGCAGGTGACACACAACTCAATCTATCCTCTCCTCTCTCAGACACTGAGGTTTACAATGACAGCTCATGAGCTGAAACCCAATCTCAGTAAAACCGCTGTTCATCCCAACTAATCCATCCCCCTGCCAAGACCAAGTGATCTCCCTGGACAAAAATTAGATCACTCCTTCAGTCACTGCCCACAATTTTGGGGTAAGTCTGGACAATCAATTATCATTTTCCCTACACATTGCTAATCTTACAAATCTTGTTGATTTTCTTTTTTACAACATCAGGGAAGAAATCCACCCTATGCAGGCTACTCAGGTGTTTTTTCAGGCCCTTTTTATTTCTTATTTTTTATTTCAGGCCCTTTTATACCAAGTTGCTCTGGGTAACACTGTCTGCCAAATGCCTAAATATAAATATAAAACGTAAATGTATGTAAAGTATCAAGTCTCTGTTTAAAATATAGTGTGTTAAAGTACAGTTTTTTTTATTAAAAATATAGTGAGTAGAAGTAAAAAAAGTATTACATGTGGAAAATACTCAAGTAAAGTATATATGATAAAAATATTTTAAAAAGTACAGCAATGATAATGTACTCATACTTTGTTACTTGCCACCTCTGTAAATCCAAAACACTAACAAAGCAAGAGAAGACACTGATAAGACATTCCATTGGAAACCATGAAATAAAGAAATCAAGATATCTAAATTAAATTCATAACCTGTGGAATGTGGGGCTGGAATTGTTTTCTTTATTGTATTTAATTTTTTTGAACGAAGATGTAAAAAAAAAAAAAAGCATGTTGAGAACAGCAGAGGACTGACCAGGTGGGATCATTAAGTTGTGGGGAAAGTCTTCTGCTTCACATAAAACTCAGCCAAATAATAAACACATTTTTCTTTAAATAACTGTTATCTATTATTTATGGCAAAGAGGAATGCGTATGGAAGCAAATTAGCATCATAATTACTTGAATTATATCATCCTTTGAAAAATACATTTTGAAATTTCATTTGTTGAATTGTTAATTTTGAAATTTAAATATTACTGAATTTATTAAACTGAAATATTTGGTTTTAAAAATCAACATCTTTGAATTTAAGTGCTCTGAATGTCACACGAAAGTTTCAACAATCCATTTCAAGCTGTGAGATTCAGAGAGAACATTCAAGTTGTGAAATTCAGATAGAAAATTCAAGCTTGAAAATTCAAGTACAAATTCAATACGGGAAAAGCAATCGAGCAAGAATGGAATCCGTTCGTCAGTCACGTGACCCAGGGAAGCGGACGTCTTCGATACCGGCTCCCAGTGAGTCTCGGTAGATGGCCGGGGGCAGCGGCTCGGTAAGTGCACCTGCAGTGTTATATATACTAATTATATATATATTATCAGATATTTTAGTCATTTTACTATGATAAAGGAATTTAGTCAAAGTTTAGTTAAAGTGGGGCTAGTGAGCATGAGACACAGACTGATGTTTGTCTTCTGGTGTTTGTTTACATTGAGTAAGTAGCTTATTAGTAGCCTTATTAAATGTTTATTAAATGTTACCTGCTCATAACATCACTTTTACTCAACGTTTCACTTATGGTGCAGGTTAAACTTCAGGCAGATATCTAAGTACTGCAAAAGTTTCAGTAAATTCTGTCCAGCAGTTGATTTAAGATGCAGCCATGTCAGAGAGCAACTCATAACTTTAATTCTACTGAACATTTTGATTTCACTTATGGCGCAGGTTTTAATATCAGGCAAACCTACTGTAAGTACTGCCAAAGTTTCATTGAATTCTGTTCAGTTTTGTGTGATGCTGTGCTAAAATCTGGCTGGTCTGTATGAAAGATAAAAATAATGCTGTGTAGGACGACAATCCCTCAGCGCAAGAGATTCAAAAAACATTAGCTCAGTTGTTATCACGTGATGCTTGATGTCAAAACAAGAAGCGCATGCGTGCCACATGATACTCGAATGTACTTGGCACTCCTATATCAAGACTTGCTGGTTTATCAAGTCAGAATGTAATAAAAATTTTTGCTCGTCTTGTGGAATGCTTGCAAACCAGGTTACTCGCAATCCAAGGTTCCACTGTATGTGTAAAATGTAATGTTTTTCTCTACTGAAGGCTCACTGTTCCATCCCCATCAGTTCGGCTGTAATGAGCACGATCAGGACCTGGTGAGGAAAGTAAACAAGAAACATTTAAACAGTTCATGCAGCTACCAAACACCTTTTGTGCATATTTTACTTAATATTTTTATTTGCTTTTATACACTTGCACAGCAGTGTGGTTCATGGCATGAGTGGAAAAATACAGAAAACAATGTATGACATTTTACGGAATATGTAGTGTGTGACCCTAACCAGTATTATTGTGCGTATGTGTGGTTGATTTAGGGTCACTGGCTTCTTAAAGGCTGAAAGCCTGTACAGAACAATGAGAAGAGCTAGAATGTTTGAAAGTGTGTATACCTTTATTTCTGGTTCTCCAATAGACCACAGCTACAATGATGTGCAGAAAGAACACAGTCACCACAGCAAAGGGGACAAAGGGAAGAGACTCTGGAGAGACATTATTAATATTGTCATGAGCCAGCCTGATCACCCTAGTACTTCCAGGTCATGACTCCCATCCATGCCGTTTCCCCGCTCTCCCAGCCAATTACCTGATTCCACGTGTCTCTAATCAAGCTACTCTCCTGCAAGCTTTAAAAGGAAGCCAGAGACTTCACTCCATGCCGATGCATCACAGTGCCAGTCCTGTCTTGGTATTATTTTTGATCTGTATGTTCTGCATTTGACCCTGCCTGCTTTTTGGATTTTGTTTTGGTCTTGCCCTTTGGATTATCACCTGCATTTTGGATTTTGCCTTTGTGTATGACTTCGCATGTTTACCGACCTTTGATCTTGGGCTGTGCTTCCGGATTTGATCGCGCTCTCGCTGCTTTGACTTTGTTACCGACCCTGCCTGCATTTCAGATTTTGTGCAAAGACACACTCATCACAGGAGATTTTCAGTTGGTCTCCGCTTAGTCCCGGAAGTCTCCAAACGCTCACTAGGCTACCACAGCAACCCACTGCCAGCTCTGCTAGTATCACCAGGTGCTTTACCTTTCTCATTAAAAGAAACATAAACCTCTTAGTGTGTTTTGAGTCTGCTTTTGGGTTCACTGTTCCCCAGCCCTGACAAATGTGTCAATATTCGACATAATATTACATTAATACGCTTCACGCTTGCTATGAGAGAATAGTGTATATGTATGTCACAGTGAATCAGTACAAACACTGCAAAAAAGAAATTAATCAAATAAAACTAAATGTAAATAATTTGTAAAAGACATTTTGTTAAGGCTTTGTCCAAATAGCATTAAGAAATCAGTATTTGGTGAAATAACCCCATAGTAGTATATACAGTATATATTACTATTTAAATTAAAATGTTTATTTTTTCTTCCTGTTAAATTCTTTCTATTCTTGGAAATGCATGAGATGCATCAGAAACTTTTTTTTTTTTTTTTTTCTAAGATGGTTAGTGAAGTTAGTGCAGTGATTTCATCATTGCCACATTTCAAGGTATGGACCTATATTGTCAATAATGATGCATTAACCTGCACTAAATATCCTGACTGTTTGTTACAGTGATGTGTAGTACCTTCTACAATCTGTGATTTGGATCTTGACAGTCTCGTTGTGTTGATCTGTGATGTGGATGTTGAAGGTCTTGTTTTGTTGATCAGTGGCGTGGGTTTTGTTTTGGCTTCTGCAAAGAGAATACATAGATCCAGAGATCATCATCAGAAGTAAAGGACGGTTCGAACAAACACTCAGATGATCCATAATCATAACCACAAACATCAACACAGCCATGGGAGAGAACATAGATCAAAACGTTTACATATCTGATTTTATTACTTTTTTTCAACTTTTCATAGAAAAGCTGGAGATATGTACTGGATAGCATTTTTATACAGTAATATTCCACATAATTATATATATATATATATATATATATATATATATATATATATATATATATATATATATATATATAGTACTCGGCTGTACATTGGGGTCAATTCCACATGCTTTGTAAACATAAGATCAGTTTACCTATCACTTTGACTGAGATGTCTTTATAGTCATTGTTGCTGATCTCACACCTGTACGTTCCTCCATCCTTTACAGTCAGGTGTGATATGAGTAGAGAGAGATTTCCTGAATGATGATCATTGAAGAGCTGAATTCTGTGTATGTAGCGATTTGTCTGGTCCTTTGGGAAGATTTCTTTGAAAATCTTTGAAGATCCTTTATAAATTGTCCATCTGTGAGTGTGTGGTTTGGCTTGTAGATGAGAGCAGGAGCAGGGCAGAAGGACAGACTGTCCCTCGTATCCAGTCACATACACTGTCTGTCGATTCTGCTGGCAACCTGGAGAATGAAGAAACATCAACTTATTGCATTGCTGTTACACCATCAGATTAATCTGTCACTGAAGTAGCATTGTGTATAAAAAGGGAAAAAAAAATCACTGACCTTTAACTGTGAGACTGAAGTCTCTGTGTTTACTCCTTTCAACACTACACCTATAATATCCATAATCCTCTACAGTCAGGTGTGATATGAGCAGAGAGAGATTTCCTGAAGAGTGCTCATTAACCAGCTGAAATCTGTCTTTGTACCGCTCACTCTCAGGAGATATCGCTATCCAATTATTTTGCTTTGTGTATTTCCACCATTTGAGAGTCCCAGGTGTGGTGTGGAGGTCAGTGCAGGAGCAGGGCAGCAGTACTGAGTCTCCTGTGTCTGCAGTGATGGGTTTTGTCTCTCCAGCTCCTTCCAGTCTGCAGCCTGTAGGAACACACCAGTTACTGATCTGTTAATGAGCAGTTCACCATCTGAACACAACTACACACAACCTGTAACTCCACCACTCACTAATGTCCACAATAGAAATGTTACTTGATATTAAAACAAGAACGGATAACATGGTCTACAGTAAATAGATTATAAATAGTGACTAAGTCACCTAAATAGTTGCAGATGATCATTGTGCACTTTATATTTCACACAATATATACGTTTACATTTAGAGAGAGAGAAAGAGAAAGAGAGGGAGAACTGCAGACTCACCTTCAGTGATGTGGAGAAGAAGGAGAAGATAAAAATACATCAGCATTTTAACAACTAATGTCCACAACCTACTAATGTGAGAGACACACCGTGTAGAAATGCAGGTCTACATTTACTGTTCAATGCACACGCATGAATACTTATCTTAATGAACATGCCCACATTGCAAGTTTAGCAATTTAGCACAATCATGCCTTGACAGGAAGTGCAATCACAGGAAGTAAAAAAAAAAAAAAAAATCAGTATGACATTAAGAAGGCAGAAAAGTGCAACATGAAGAAGGCTTCAGAAAAGCACAAAAATCATCAGAGGTGGCAAAAGGACACATACTCAATATTCAAATAAAAGTACAAGTACTTGCCTAAAAATGTGCATGTGGCAGGGAATACCAGCCATCACCAAATACAGGACACCATCACCTGCCTGTGACAGTGACGGCTCCCTTCAAGATTCTCTGAACAGCTTCTGACAGTGAGAAAGACAGTGCACCACCCCTCCTCCCCACGGCCTGGTGCACTGTCTCATCACGGCTGATGTGAGGAAAACTCGATGCAGAGTTAAGCGGCCGGACCAGACAATATCCCTAGCAGAGTGCTCAGAGAAAGTGCTGAACAACTGGCAGATGTTCTTACCGACATCTTCAGTATCTCTCTGAGCAACGCCGTAATTCCAACATGCTTCAACACCACCACCACCATCATCCCCATGATGAAGACGTCTTCTGTGTCCTGTCTCAATGAATACCGTCCTGTTGCATTCACACGTATCATCATGATTCAAGTGGATCGTCATGACCCATCTGTCCCCTCACTGCAGTTTGCGTATCGTTTTAATGGACAATGCCATCTCCACCGCATCTCCATCAGGCCCTCACACACCTAGAAAACGAGGTAATTCCAAAGCTGTTCATAAATTTCAGCTCAGCATTCAATACTATCATTCCCCAACACCTGATCGGGAAACTGAGCCTTTTGGACCTGAGCACCTCCCTCTGTAACTGGATCCTGGACCTTTTGGCCTAAAGGCCTCAGTCAGCATGGATTAGGGACAGCACCTCCAGAACCTTAGCACTGGAGACCCCCCAGGGCTGTGTGCTCAGTCACTTGCTGTTCACACTGCTGACTCATGACTGTGTAGCAACACACAGCTCCAACCACATCATTCATGCAGCTAAACATGTTCCGTGCACATTTTACTTTATTTTGTTTTTTCTTTTGTCTAACACACTGGCACAGCAGCGTGATTGAGGGTATGTGTGGAAACAATACAGACTACAATCTATGAAATTTGTGGAATATGCAGTGTGTGACCATATCCAGTATTAATGTGTGTGTGTGTTTCTGATTATTATTACGATAACTGTCGGCTTGAAAAGGTTGAAAGCTTGCACAATATGATGAGCTAGAATGTTTGAAAGTGTGTGTACCTTTCTTTTTGGTTCTGCAATTGACCACAGCTACGATGAATAACACAGTGACCATATTAAAGAGGAATAGACTCTGGAGAGTCAGCAAGGGTTTGAGTTGATAGGGTTTCTTCTTCTTCTTTCACAGAAAGGTGAAAGCATGTGTTAGCAACTCTAACCCATGGAAGATTATTGTGAGCATATTTTAATTAAATATTCTTGTGCATGCAACAATATGATAGAAACTATGAATCTTAGTAAAAGAACATAGAGGTAAGGTTAAGGAGACAGAGGTGAGCCAAGGACAGTGTGATGTCACAGTAGCAAGAACATGCAGCATGAACGCAAACAAACTCTAGACAGGTAGCCATCTTGGATGAAAGATGCTTAGTGGACAGTGTGTACCAAACAGACCCTAGAGACGATGTAATCCTTGTACCCTGAGCATCCAAAAAGTACTTGATGTCCCTAGACATGATGTAATGTCAGCTAATCTAGTGTAGCCCCAGACATGAGGTAATCTCCTCAGACATGGGGTGATCTTAACTGTGATGTAACAGGGGTTGGATAAATGTGCAGACATGTCAAATTAAAGGGACACAGACAAATAACCAAAAGACACACACTTAGCAAATGTAATAATACGTTTAATAAGAGTAGGCACAGAATAAAATAGCATGTGCACCTACATAGTGAATAAAATAAAAATACAAAGTATAAGGCCCAACATAAAAAGTACAGTAAAATAAGGGGCCTGGGTAAGCATCAAATAGCAAAAGGCATAAGAAATTAAATATCAAGCCTTCTCTGACCCAGAACCACATTAATGGGAAGATCAGTGTGAGGAATAAAAACAAATACCACGATTCAGAAGTGGTGTAGGCGCTTCAGGAAAATCAGTTTGGGTACCAAAATCAGTCTGAGTACTGACACTTCTTAGACCAACAGGCCTTAAGAGAGACTGGGCTGGAAGAATGTAAAGGAGGGCTATGTGCCTCCGGACGCGGTCTCTTAGAAGGACCAGGCCCGGAGTCATCCTTCCTGACATAAGTAAGACCGTTCTTATGAAGAAATTGTGTCAATGATCCATCAGACTCATTTTGGCAAAAACTCACTGAGACTCAGTTCAGTAGGAACTCAAAGGAGTTATGCTCTGGACTGTATTGACTGTCCGAATCGTCCAAAGGGATGTATTCAGTGCTTGGGCAGTTGCGCTTAGCTATAACAATAAAATAAAATACGTAAATACAACAAATTAGGAAATTAAGACAAATAATTCAAATGAGTGCGAGAGAGATGCTTACCCATGGCCTGTCTGTTGAGAAATGTAGAGTAACCCGGAAGAACTAAGAATATATAGTAAAATAAGCGCCACCCCTATGTATATTTTTTTTAATAATGAACAAACTTAGTACAAAGATAATGGAAAATTATTTGAAAGAAAAATAGATTATAATGGGGAAAAGATATAGAGTCAGATGACGAGGTATATGACGTAAGCAAACAAGATAAGAGAAAATGTAATTACAATGGGTGACAATATTTGGAAAAAGTTGGATTATAATGGGTTAATAATTTGATAAGAAATAAGAAAAAAATGTACAGGGGAGGGGGCTAGGTGAGCGCACTATAAAAGAAGAGCCCATGTCACAGGCACTTCAGTCAGATTTTGGAGATGCATGGGTTTACATCCTAGGCATTGCTAAGCTGGCTCACTTGGTTTTATTGCTGCAATAAATCCTGCCTTACTTCATCCAGATCTACAAGGAGTCCGGAGTCTTTTCTTTGGTTCTTTTAAAGTTAAAGTTTTGGTATGATATTTGTAATTAAGGCAACTGTAACTAGTGTAGGAAAAAAATCTCCCACATTATCTTCACAACAGTATATCATAGAGATTGGTTTATATCATTCATAGTCGACAGAAGCCTTTGATTTCTTCATTAGTAGGTGCCAAGCCACTCCCTAGCAACCATTTGCAAGACATTTATCTCTGCATCAGAACATTGAATAAACATGTCGATTTCATTTTTTTTTACTTATGCCAGCAAAGAGGGCTTCTAACATGCTACACATGCTAGCAGTAAATAGCTACATGCTAATATCCAGTAGCTAAGAGCTGCAACATGTTAAAATTGAGTTAGCATCATGCAAGCAACATCTAATCACATTGGACTTTTCATTCAATATATATCAGTTTTCAATCCATATATTCAGAATTCATTCAATATATATATATTTTCAATCAATATATTCGGAATCCATTCAATATTCTCACAGTTCATTCAATATATTCAGATTTCATTCAATATATATCAGTTTTCAATCCATATATTCAGATTTCATTCAATATATATAGAGTTTCAATCAATATATTCGGAATCCATTCAATATTCTCACGTTTCATTCAATATATTCAGAGTTTTCATTAAGTTCTCTCATGAATATTTTCCTAAACGGCATGCCATAATATATATATATATATATATATATATATATATATATATATATATATATATATATATATAAAACCTACAGTGCTGCATTTATGAAATAAATGAACTGCTACTTTGAAAACAAAATGCAAATCCATACAAAAAGTCATTCGTTACTTTCCACCTCAGTCGATAACATGATGCTAGCATGATAAGCATGTTGCTAGTAGGACCTCAATGTGATTAGCATGTTGCTTGCATAGTGCTAACATGATTAGCGTGTTGCTAAAACATTTCCCTTTTCTTCAAGCAGAGGTCACAATCATGAAATGGATCATGAAGTTAAGAGGCAGGAGTTGTGTGCTTCACATAAATCTCAGCCAAAAAATTAACATATTTAATACATGGTTTTCTTTAAATAACATTTATCTATTATTTAGAGGTTTATAGCATCAATACAGATAAGGTTTTAAGGTTTTAATGAAGACACAAAAAAAATGATATTGCACAATACAATAAGAAACGAAACCTGTTAAATTATTTTGCTCATCTACAGTATCTTAAAACACTTAGAACACACGAGAGAGATTAAATCACCACACTGGCTTGGGAAGACCTCGGGATCCTGCAGTCAGAGTTAGCTGAGGTGTCTGCTGAAAGGGAGGTTTGGGGTTCCCAATTTCAGACTAGCAGTTGAATATGGATGGACGGATATTACATATATTTTTGAATAATTGTAAATATATTTGTAAAATAATTAAATAAATAAATAAATACTGTCTGAACAAGACAACAGTAAGAACTAGGCATGTACAATTCTAATTGAGATGTAGTAATTAATTACAATTGAAGCATTAATCCTGGGTGTTTATTTTCTATGTTTTTTTTGTAATACACATCATACAACAATACATTTTATATTTGAAAGCATATAGCATGTATTTAAATGCAAGCTACTATCAAACAATGTGAAATTTTCCTTACACTGAACAAATAAATATTAATAACACTATAAAGTAACACATGCAATGAAAAAGGAACTGAATTCTCTTGAACTCCTAGTATACAGCATAGTGTTTACTCTTGGGCCCCAACCAAAACCTAGTCGCAGAAATGGAAGAAAATTTCTTGACCTTGTATTCCCAATTTCTATTCATTAAATGATTATATATATATATATATATATATATATATATATATATGTTTTTCCCCAATTGCCCTTTATATTTTCCAGTTAGGAAAATAAATTCAATTCAATTCTTCATGTTTTCTCATTTCAGAATAAAAATCAAGCAAAAGCCTTTGTTCCCATTTCCAAGTGCATCACTTTGTGAGGTACAAAGATTGTTCAAGTAGACTATACAGCCTGGTAAACCAGTTTGAATATCTATCTGCTCTGTTAATCAGGTGTGTGGGCTCGTCAACTGCTGTTTAATATGGGTATCTTATGATGTTCTTTTCTTCTGCAGACCCACCGCTTCATCTCCATCAGTTCTGTTGTAATGAGCTCGATCAGGACCTGAAGAGGAAAATAAACAAGAAACATTGGGACAATGTTTTTCTTACTTCTTTCTTTGCTTTTTACAAACTGGCACAGCAGTGTGATCGATGGAATACACAAAACCTATGAAAAAAACCTATTCATTGTATGCTATTTGCATTGTCTGATCCTAACAAATATTAATGTGTGTGCGTATGTGTCATAGGTGGTTCTAGAGGAGGGGCATGGGGTGGAACCTCCCTCCCTCACGAAATAAGGTTGACCCCCCCCATTATTATCAAGAAATAATTTGCTAGAGCTTGAATGTTTGAAAGTGTGTGTACCTTTCTTCCTGGTTCTCCAATAGACAACAGCTACGATGATGTGCAGAAAGATCACAGCCACCACAGCGAAGGGGACGAAGGGAAGAGACTCTGGAGAGACTTAATTAAAATAAAAATACTTTTCACATTTACTATAAGAGAACACTATACAGTTTATGTCATGGCCATATCAGTGCACATACATGATATGTAACATGAAAACAGTTGATTCTGTTTTCTCAAGAAACAGCTAAAGCACAATTAATTAATTCAATAATTGAATGTGACAAAATATTCTTTTTTTATGCTGTTTATGTAGTTGTGACATCTACAAGTATAATAAGAGACAAAGATAAATGGAGTGTGTGAGTGTTGTGTTTGAGTTTGGCTCCAAGCTGATGCATTAACCTGCACTAACTCTCCTGACTGTGTGTTACAGTGGTGTGTAGTACCTGGTGTGGACGTTGGTTTTGTCTTTGATGGGAGTGTTGAAGGTCTCATTGTGGCCTCTGCAAATAGAAGAACATTTAATATGTTATAAACATATATTATTATTAAATATATATATATATATATATATATATATATATATATATTCCACATGTTTTTTAAATATAAGATTATTTTACCTTTTACACTTAGTGAGACATCTTTATAGTAATTGTTGCTGATCTGACACCTGTATGTTCCTCCATCCTCTACAGTCAGGTGTGATATGAGTAGAGAGAGATTTCCTGGATAATGAACATTAAAGAGCTGAACTCTGTGTGTGTAGAGATTTGTCTGATCCTTTGGGAAGATTTCTTTCCCATCAGATTCCTTATGAAAGATCCATCTGAAAGTGTGTGGTTTGGCTTCAGAGCAGGAGCAGGGCAGAAGGACAGACTGTCCCACGTGTCCAGTCACATACACTGTCTGTCGATTCCACAGCCAACTGTGAATAAAGTTGCAACCTGAAAAAGCATCAACATATTGCATTGCCGTTACAACATCAGCGTAATCCCTCATGAGATCATCACTGAAGTAGCATTGTGTATAAACATGAATCATTTACATTCAACGGTGAGTCTGAAATGTACCAGTGAGTTATCTTTTAAATTATAATGAGAAAAAAAAAAAAAAAAAGCCCTCCAGTGGTCTCTGTAGCGTCACAGGAAAAAATCACATGGAGTGAGATCTGGATTTCTTGGAGGACATTCATGAGGTCTGCATCGTCCCAGCCAACATCCTGGAAAATACTGATCGCCCCACTCATGCACAGCAAGAGCAAAATGGTGCGGTGCTCCATGGGGTCGTGCTCCAGTGATACGACAAGTTGTGTAGCCTTTAAATATTGCCTAATTTTACCATGTAAGCAGGTATTCAGTGTGCATTTACATTTATACATCATAAGTTAAAATACTTACAGAGAGCACGAAAGAGAGAGAGCGAGAGAGAGAGAGAGAGAGAGAGAGAGAGAGAGAGAGATGACTTACCATCATTGATGTGGAAAAGAAGGAAAAGATGAAAACATTTCAGCATATCAGCAAACGAATGTTCCCAACTCTTTAATGTACTGTAATCTGAGACACTGTGTGACTAGTCTAAATGTTCAATATTCAGTGTTCACATGCAACACACACACACACACACACACACACACACACACACACACACACACACACACACACACACACACACACACACACACACACACACACACACACATTTTGTAAAATAAGAGTTTCCCATATTTCTGTAGTTCCTCTTTTATATGTTTCAGGACATGATCAAGTTTCAGTTATTTGTCACATGTTCCCTACAGCACAATGACTTTGTGAACCTTTTCTTATATCCCAGTAAGGAATTTGAGGTCTGAGCAGATAGGGCCCAAAATGCTTTGCTCAACGGCCCAACAGGATCAACTTGACGATTTTGGGGCTTACAACCTTCTGAAAAGTAACGCAGAGCTTTAAGTGTTTGAGCCATTTGTGACAATGCAGCACATAATCTCATGCAACTCTATCTATCTATCTATCTATCTATCTATCTATCTATCTATCTATCTATCTATCTATCTATCTATCTATCTATCTATCTAGCTACAGTATCTAGCTAGCTAGCTAGCTTCAGCATCAGATAACCATTTATCAGTTAACCATTTGCAGCATGTCACTGACAAGACAGAAAAGTGAACTACATAATTGCCCAAAACCAAGTGCTACAGAGAAACATACAAACACTTTAGGTGTACTTAAGTACAAAAATGAGAAAGGACATTTCTCTTCCCTGCCAGCAGAGGAGACACTCTCCAGATGGGACTCTGAAGTTGTGAGGTACTGAGTCTTGTGCTTCACATGGATCTCATAGTTCCCAATGGTTTGAGGGGTCAGATTTACCTGGAGGCCTGGGGAAATGTTTTCCTCCCTGTGTATGACAGGGAGAGGGTTTATTACATACTACAGTTATACTGGGGATGAATTTATTACATATAGGTTACATCTACAGGACACTCTCACACACCTGCATGGGTATTTTATATTTGATATGCAGCATACTGCTTAGAACGTTCGGGTCATGACCAAATCTCAGCCGTGCAACTGAGAAAGGAAATTTCACGAGTCTTGTTTTTCTTTTTCTTTTTCTTTTTATTCGACTGGCAGTTGGGAAACAGCTTGTGATTAACAGAAATCAGGCAACAGCTTGTGTCCTGATTTCTTATTTTATTTTATTTTTTTAATCAATGTCCAATGGTCATGAAGTAGACATAGCACTAAGGTGTATTATACGGATAGATAGATGGATGGATGGATGGATGGATGGATGGATGGATAGATAGATAGATAGCACTCTTTATATTTTACGTATAGTCAGTAGACAATGTGTAAATGTGAGAGCTGACCAAAGTACAGTAACTAGTGCAATGCTAAAATCTACAAGATGTATAAATATCATTAATAGAACAGACAAGCATGAGAGAGCTTTTCTGTTATGAAAAGCACTCTCATGCTTTTCCGTTCTATTAAGGATATTAATATGAAATGTATATATTTACATGAAAAATATGAAAAATATTTACATATTTTGGACATTGGCATAATACTGTATGTAATACTGAGATAATTGAGCAGACACTGAAGCTAAAAGATGAAAGCAAGAGAGTCAACTACAATGTCACTGTCTGTTCTGTCAATCAGCTGTGTTGAGTGTTGCTGCTGTTAAACGTCTCAGTCTCCTGCCGGTATTCTTCTGTACTGTAGTCTCACTGTTCCATTTCATTCAGTTCTGCTGTAATGAGCTCGAACAGGGTCGGGGGACTAAAAATAAACAGGAAACATTTAGTCACGTCATGCAGGTAAACCACTGAATATTGCAGAGCGCAGCGGCTTGGCATGAGCGGAAATAATACAGAAAACAATAGATAACATGTATTTTCATATTCATGATACTATTCCTAATTGATATGAGTCTGGGCATATTGGGGGGGGGATTGGTGGGGGTCACTTAGGTTTCATTAAGTCTGATTTCTTCTTCTACGTCAAGTCTATGCAGTTGAGAGGAATCATACTTTTTGTCTGTGTCAAAGTTCCTTTGATGGAATCAAAGGAATTTGATGCTACTAGGTGGACCAAACACAGCGGTATGAGCGCAGTGTAGTTACATTGCTTTAGAGGTGCAAGTCCACTGTAGGTAACAGGGTGGGGTATGTGGCTATGCAGTAATCTAAGCAAGACCAACTGTATGGTGTGGATTTGACACAGAAGCATAAAGTGGGCTTTAGGGTCAGTGGATGAATGATGTTATACACCTCTACAGTATCATTGGAAGACGTTATATTATTATGAGAGAATAAATAAATAAATAAATAAATAAATAAATAAATTGTATTTAAAAAATGTTAAAAATTAAGAAAAATATTTGAAAGTGTGTGTACCTTTCTTTCTGGTTTTTTAATCGACCACAGCTACGATGATGTGCAGAAAGATCACAGTCACCACAGCGACAGAGGGAAGTGGATCTAGAATGTTGATCAGAGTCAGTTTTAAGAGACCACCACATATTTCAGTGACTCAAAGCATGTTATTGGACCCCTTTTCAAGGAAATAGCTAATGTTTTTATATTAAAAAAAATTATTATAAAATAAATGTATACACTGAATGCAACATGTGATCTTATATAAACAGGAATAATATGTTTTTTTTATATTTAATATTTATTTATTTATTTTACAGTTTTGAGGAAAACCTTTTTTTTTAAATAAAGAAAGCATTCCCGCAAACAATTAGAGAATATTTTGTGTATGTTTTCTTTGAATCACAAAGATGATAAAAAAGCACACATGCCAAAATATTTAAAAAAAAAAATTACATTTGTCAAAATAGTTTTTGTTATCAGTGTGAATTTTGTGTCATTTTGCAAAAAAGCTATAACTCCACCTCACACAGTTTTGTCACCAGGGATATACCGGTCTGCAGGTGTGCGTGTGGTTATTTATTGTAAGTATGTGTAATAATAATGGTGTTGTTTGAGTTTCAATATGAATTACACCAAACTTTTGTTTTGACTGTGACTGCTGCACACAAAACCTCTTTTCATTACAAAGATTGTTAAAGATCATAAGAAATGTTATGAGCAATTCGAAAACCTTAGTTTTCCAGCATCGTCAGCTCCCTATCATAGTATAGACAGGTACTGTCTGTTCATGCACCATATGACATGTGTCCATCAGTGCTCCCCTGAGATTATAACTTTGCATAAGAGTAGACAGAACGTGAATAAACTGCTCATGTGTCGTTTAATTTTATTATGTTATTTCCGTTTTACCAACGTTGTTAAATTACAAAAAGGTATTCAAACAACACTGAACTCGCATAATGTCCTATTTCACACAACCTGTTGAGGGTGTTAAGCAATACCGGCCATTTCTTACTGCTGGGGTGACAGAGGAGGCAGTAGCATAATGCAAATATCCATGGTTTCATCACTCTCCAAAGATCCTCTGAACACATTCAAACCATTGACAGAACCCGGTGTGCAGCACGCAAAGCATCTTTTGGTTCATGACATACTGTAAAGAAGCATTGGGATTGGCTCATCACAGCGTGCCAGCTTTTGCTCAAAAAACAGGTGGCTACATCTTGTGCTTTGTACAAAACATAGAAGTTTAAAGTTTCTAAAATAAGGGTATATAGTAGTTTTTAAACCAAATATTTTGCTACAGACAACCTTGTATTGTTAGAAAATAAATTGCCAGAATGAGTAAATAAAATGCTATTCATCATTTTCTGCTGTCAAACTGTTTATATAAGGTTTTAATTACCAAATATCTGGAACATCTGTGGAGTGTAAGTATAATTTTACAATTTGGAGTTTTGTTCTTTTATGAAAAGGTTCTGTCCTTTTCCTAGAAATGTTCACAGCAAGCACAATTCAAATCAAGGCAGTGAATCGATTATTACCTTTTCCAGATGAGTCTCGGGTTTGAGGTGTGACGCCTTCAAAAAATAAATAAACAAATAAATAATAATAAAAAAATATATTGTGTATATATATATATATATTGTGTGTGTATATATATATATGTATATATATATATATATATATATATATATATATATATATATATATATATATATATATATATATATATATATATATATAGTTTGGGGACTTTTTGGAATAAAATTGGATAAATGTGCTCAACACTATTTTTATACAGTAATAGACTATATATTTATTTACAATAATCCATGTACTTGGTTAGAAATCATTTTCAGTGACACATTACCTATTGACATACAGTACATGATACATTTTACCTTTCACTGAGACTGAGACGTATTTGACATCATTCTTGCTGAGCTGACACCTGTACCTTCCTCCATCCTCTACAGTCAGGTGTGATATGAGTAGAGAGAGATTTCCTGGATGATGATCATTAAAGAGCTGAACTCTGTCTGTGTAGCGACCTGTCTCGTCCTTTGGGGAGATTTCTTTCTCATCAGATCCTTTTAAAAAGAGCCACCTGAAAGTGTCTGGTTTGGCTTGCAGTTGAAAACAGGAGCAGGGCAGAAGGACAGGCTCTCCAATGTCTCCAAACACAGTAAATCTCTTTTGATTCCACAGGCAACCTACAGGACGAACAAACATCAATCATTTATTGCAATTCTGTTACACCATCAGATTAATCTGTCATGGGATTATCACTGAAGTGTCATATCATTTACCCTCAACAGTGAGCCTGAAGTCTCTGTATTCACTCTTGTTAACTCTACACCTGTAATCTCCTCCATCCTCTGCAGTCAGGTGTGATATGAGCAGAGAGATATTTCCTGAAGAGTGATTGTTAACAAACTGAAATCTGTCTTTGTACTGATCAAGCTTAGGATATATCTCCACCCATTCATTTTCATTTCTGAGTTTCCACCATGTGAATATCTCCAGTGTGGTGTGGAGGTCAGTGCAGGAGCAGGGCAGCAGTACTGAGCCTCCAGTAGATGCAGTGATGGGTTTTAGCATATTGTTTCCTTCCAGCCTGCAGCCTGTAGGAACACACCAGTTACTTTTGTTAATAGGCAGTTCACGAATTCTCCACAACTACACGCAACCAGGAACTTCAAAAGTCATTAAATGTCCACAGGGGTGATTTGTAACTAGCTATGAAAATGTGAACAGATAATATGTGAACTAGTGTAAACCTTACGCATATGTACAGTATATACACACGTGGACAAAATTGTTGGTACCCTTCGGTCAATGAAAGAAAAACTCACGATGGTCACAGAAATAACTTTAATTTGACAAAAGTAATAATGAAAAAAAATTCTATGAATGTTAACCAGTGAAAGTCAGACATTGCTTTTCAACCATGCTTCAACAGAATTATTTAAAAAAATAAACTCATGGAACAGGCCTGGACAAAAATGATGGTACCCCTAGAAAATACTGAAAATAATGTGACCAAAGGGACATGTTAATTCAAGGTGTGTCCACTAATTAGCATCACAGGTGTCTACAATCTTGTAATCAGTCAGTGGGCCTATATATAGGGCTCCAGGTAGTCACTGTGTTGTTTGGTGACATGGTATGTACCACACTCAACATGGACCAGAGGAAGCGAAGGAAAGAGTTGTCTCAGGAGATTCGAAAGAAAATTATAGACAAGCATGTCTGTTGAATACAATTCTGTTGAAGCATGGTTGAAAAGCAATGTCTGACTTTCATTGGTTAACATTCATAGAATTCTTATTTATTATTACTTTTGTCAGATTAAAGTTATTTCTGTGACCATTGTGAGTTTTTCTTTCATTGACCGAAGGGTACCAACAATTTTGTCCACGTGTGTGTGTGTGTGTGTGTGTGTGTGTGTGTGTGTGTGTGTGTGTGTGTGTGTGTGTGTGTGTGTGTGTGTGTGTGTGTGTATACAGTACATACATATATCCATATATACACACCACATTTCCTTGATGCTTTTATCCAAAGTAACTCATAAAGCTGATGGAGGACACACCTGAGCAGGTGCAGGTCAACCAGCAACAGGATTTAAACTCACAACTTTCACTTGATTTAAACCATTTAACCAAAAAAAAAAAAAAAAAAAACTTTAACCACTGAACCTCTACTTTCTTCATCTAGCATAAACTGGATTAACCAAATTTACCAGAGAATTAAATCTCAATCATTAATGAATTTCCATGCACAGAAACAATCCACTAATTTTAAAATGTTACAAAAGAGAAATAAAACATTCAATATACCACTGTGCATTGCTATTGCATGATACTGTGAACCATGGCTAATTATATTGTGTTTTGCTGTAAAGTGAATTTTGGGAATTTATACTCTATCCAGATACTCAACTGAGGAAATTACATATTTACAGTAATTAATTCCTTATTTAATTAAATGAGATTAATAGATGTGAAGATTTAAAGAATTGAAATGTTATACACTTACATATTTAATCAGTAAGATTATTAAATGAGAGAGAGAGAGAGAGAGAGAGAGAGAAGCAGACTTACTTGTAGTGATGTTGAGAAAAAGGAAAAGACAAAGACATACCAGCATGTTTAATATTTAATGTCCACAATCAAAGACAAGCTTTGTTCACTCTTAAGTGTCCACACACTTATACATCGTGAAGTAACAGTTTGCACTACTACAGTTTCCTCTTTTTGGTTTCAATACCTAATATAGCACATAGTCAAACACTATTGCGTCCATCTATTTATTTATTTATTTATCTATTTATATATTAAATTATAAATAGCAAATTTACATTACATGAATTTACAACACCACTTCAAAATGATTTTGTGAAAGTAAAGCATGCCTCGCCATTTTCTTTGGCTCTCTTCTGATGGTCACATGATAGCACCAACAACGGTTGATGCTTCTTTAAAGGAAACATATTACAACAAACGAAGTTATTTCGAGTGTTTTTTTTTTTTTGTTGTTTTTTTTTGTTTTTAAGGGCATAGATTACAGCTGTTGAAGTATGTCCAGGATATATTTTTATATTATTATATATCTTTATGTGTGTGTACTGTATATCATACCCAAGTGATTATCTCTCACCTTCTGAGACATGAAGCTGTATGAGGAGGGGGAGGAGGAGAAGAAAACACACCTGCATTCTGTTATGGTCCAGTCGAAGCTTGGGTTGTACAGCGTGAAAATGGATGAGGGTTTTATTTAAGATGTTTGGGAAGTGAAGCACAATGGTGTTACAGCAGAAGAAGGAATGGGCCGAAAGCGTTTTCTTTAGAACATGTGAGGTACGAGCATATACAAATGAGTATAAGACATAAAACACAAAACAAATGTGAGCAAACAACACTGGGGACAGTTTAAAACGGGATCCAACCCAAACTAATAAACAAAACAACGAACAAACAATTCCCCAATGTCAGGAAAAGCTACACCTCTATGTCCGGTGCATGTACAGTACAGTGTGGTTACAGACAGTGTGATCATGCACAATTTATACAACTGCTAACAATGACTAGTGAATTAATAAGCCAAAGCACAAAGCAAGAATCAGAAACAGTTGTAAGCTAGAGTACACAGAAAACCAGAATTTCACAGTCACAACCTGTTACGAAACTCTCTCTCTCTCTCGTCAGCTCTTCCTGTGTTATAAACAGTCTCCTGTTCATTGCGCCAGTCTCAGGGCGGAAACCACAGTGTGGCAGGTGGAAAACATGGACTGGAGTTAGCAGAGTGACCTAGAGACAATGTACACTGAACACACAGTACACGGAGCACACGCACACGCACACACACAACAGAGCACAGCAACAAATACACATATACAAAACATGTATCTTGACCAGCATCGTGCGGAAATAATCACATTTCTAAACAAATGCAGTGCGACATATCGGACCTTTGGCATTTGTCCAGTGCTTGTGATCTAGTGACCTCTGACGCAGGAACAAATTCAAATTGTCAAATGGATTTCAAAATAAAACAGTAACACCAGTGACATACAGTACAGAGCAAAAGTTTGGACACCCCTTCTCACTCAAAGAGTTTTCTTTATTGTGTTCTTTAGCCCAAACGCGTCTCTTCTGCTTGTTGCCTGTCCTTGGCAGTGGTTTCCTAGCAGATATTCTACCATGAAGGCCTGATGGCGGGATGTACTGCTGCAGGGGAGCCAAACTTTTGTGGAAGAATCACTTCTGACTCTTAGAAGCCAACACACTAGGTGTGAGGCAGACATACTGTACA
>CM059204.1:6652950-6732950 GCA_030347435.1 Clarias fuscus | reverse complement strand
TGCTGGAGGAAGTGACAGTGTGAACACACTATATGGGTCAGCAGTTTAGTGACATCATCCCCACATTCTGTGAACAGTGTACACACACCAGTGTTTCAAGCATCTTTAAAATGATTGGCTCTAAATCTTGTAGTATAAGCACATGTACGACGCTGTAAGAACCTCCATGAGTAACAGCCAATGAGAGAGCAAGAGGAAACTGTAGGGGGACGAGACAGGAACAACCAGAACACCGATCATGATGAAGGAGACTCAGCGTTCTACATGAACCCAGGACATAGACGGGGATTAATAAAGCTCTGGCACAAAGTTCATGTGCGATAAAAAGTCATGATAACTTTCTCATGTTTAAATTTACGTATAATTAGTTTGATGGTAAACAGTAAAAACAACTATATTTAGTCTGCATGTAACTTTTTCCTTCAAATTCCACCCATAGTTAACACAGGAAGTGTAAAGTTAGGAGCACTATTTAATGCCCCTGCAGAAGCTGGAGGACGAATATAGAAATCATACATATCATAGATTACGGCATGACTCCATTCTGTAAAGGCTTTAAATAGTAAATTCTTACACAAAGTGTTTTCTTACATACTGTTTGAGAGAGAGAGAGAGAGAGAGAGAGAGAGAGAGAACAGCAGACTCACCTTCAGTGACATGAAGCTGTATGAGGAGGAGAAGAAAACACACCTGCATTCTTACTGAGGACCCAAACACACACATTAATCCAAAGAGAGAATTAGAGCCAAACACACACTGACCAACTGCTGCACCGTGTCTCCAAGTCTTATCATAAATAACGCAACCAATAAAGGACACACTGTAAGGGTAGCAGGTTACATCATACACACATTCTCAGAAAGCATAAAAACAGGAAGCACAAAATTTGCAATACATCACTGACCAACAGAACTGAGAAGTTACCTCATGCCTGTTGTACAGCATAACTGAGACAGTTTTCTAAAGAGTAATACATTATAATAAAGTTTCAAATGACAAAATTGTGTTTATTTTAAATATACCACACTCCAACATCGCCCCCACACATCCTATATTTTACACAGGAAGTTTAATCATACAGTAACAGGAATGTATTTGATCTGCATAAATGTGAAATACAAGGAAGGCCAAATATGCTGCAGAGAAACACACACAACCCAGGCAGATGACTGACATTTGCGCAGGGCTGAAGAGGCAGCAGGTTTGGTTTTGTGCAGTATAGCAGATCTGTTTGTCCCTGCAAAAGCACACAGCTGATATGCTATGATGGATAATGATGTATACTCCTATTAGTGGGAAATGTATGGATTAGAGGCTTTATAGACTTTCATGTGTGGGGAAGCTGCCACAGGAAAGCGAGACGCTGCCATGTTTCTCTACTGAAACCACTGCTTTCCAATATTAACCCCTGGCTCCTGGCAGAGACAGAGAGAGAGAGAGAGAGAGAGAGAGAGAGAGAGAGAGAGAGAGACATTCAAACTAGGTACACATGAGATTGAACATTTTAAAAACGATACCTACTTAGGACTAACAATGAGCTCCACTGGCAACTTCAATCTCGCGATTGTTTCCATTTATAATTTGGCTCAAAATATTTGAATCAGTGATTGAACCACACCATTTTTACTTTATGGCAGTAAAAAGATGGAACTAACATCCAATCGAGAGCCTGCATGCAGAATCCTGCAGAATTCTTTTAAAATGCACAGAAACACCAGGAATAGCGCATACAGGGCAGAATTAGGCCGATATCCATCACTGATAAAAATAGCAAAAAGGGAAATTAAATTCTGTAAACATCTAAAAAAAAAAAAAAAAAAAAAAAGAGCGAGTCACACTCACACCATTATAAAGCTACAAGAGTTAAGCAAAGACACCAGTCCCCTCACTCAACTGATTCTGAGTCACTGGCCACAACACAATGGCCACACACTGACACACCGCCATCACACAATAACATAATAAAGGACTTAGGACCAGACAAAGTTTTATAAAAATCAGCAACGACAATTAGAATAAACCAAATTACACAAACACTAAAAAGAAAACTTTTTGAGCTGTTGGGAAACACAAACTGAACTGCAGAATAAGATGCAGTGTTACAATATCTGGCCCTAAGTACAGCATATGGCAGACTGTTTGAGCACAGTGACTGAATCTAGACAGATGCAAATTCATTATGACCACTGGAGAGCTGTATGAATTCTGACGTGATCCTCAGCGTCATTGAAATTTGGCTGGCCCTCCCGACATTAACATCTTGTTATTGAGTCATTATTGATTTTAGGCCTATTTATGGAGTCCTTCTCAGTTTTTAGCACCTCCCTACCTGTTCAGCAGCATTTGGCAGCCAAAGATGATCTTATTGAATGAGGGTGAAAGTAAAAAAAGTCAAAATAAAATGAACAAACTGAAATTTTGAGGAAAACAGTCATGATTAAACACGATTGAAATATTTATTACATGTTAAAGTAACAATAATGAACAATAAAAATGTTTTAATCTAAAATGTCTGCAGTTTGATGATTTCTGTTAATTTCATGATGAAGTCTGATGACAAATTTACCATGTAATTTTTATTTCTAAAATTTGTGTGGCAAAGCTGCCCACTTTTCAGAAAAGCTTGGAGCGAGGTTTTGAGAATAAGGCCATGGTTTTGCATGCACTCGACGCCCCCAGCGCGCATACAGTACAGTACATCACACACACACCTAACTCAAGGGATAACACACTTGATGAAGAGAGACTCCTACAAAACACACACAATATTATGTGTACTGTATGATGGCCTGAAAGAGGAGTGACATCATCAACAGACACTATTTCTACAAGCCTGGAGAGACACCAATGCTAAGACACAAGAGGGACATTTAATGTTAAATCAGGAAATTAAGAGAACAAGACCTCCATATGTCTCCATGCAGAACTTGTGAACTTGTGGTTGTTTTCATCAGATTTAGCTTTCAAAACCAGGCACACACACACACACACACACACACACACACACACACACACCAGTGTCACCAAGTCTTCTGCTCCATATAATGTTAGCCACATAATAAATACTTTTTATTATATAACCACGTTTTAATTTAGTCTAGGACGGATTCTAGTTGAATTGAAAGATTCAAAACAGAGAGGCAAAATGAAACAAAAATCCCACTAACAATGCTCATTTTCCCCTTTGTGTTATGTACGGTATATAAATGGAGCATAAGAAAACACTCTGTGGTGAGCTTTTCAGCTTTTATTATTTATTTATGTAGTAATTATGCAAAAGACTGTTACATATAAAACACAATGAGGTCTTCTTTATCCAAAGTCTGTATATTGCTATAGTGTTATATATTGTTTTTTTTCATCTTGTGTCACTATCAGGTCTAAACAGCACATCAACTTCAACATAACTGAATTCATCATCCTTGTTTTTTTTTTGTGTGTGTGTTTTTTTTATGATAATAAAGTATTAATTCATTTATTAATTCATTATACAGGTGTGTGTGAACCTAAAGGAATCATATGATTTTAAAGAACCTCATAACGATTACATATTTGTAGTTTGTTTCAGGTTTTTGTTTTTACATCCCAGAAATCAGAGACAGACCTCCTTCAGCTCTAAATGTTTTCCTATAAGACGACCCATGATACACACACACAGTTTCAGCAGAGAGTTTTAAGCTGGAGATGTTGATCGAGCAAATGAATAATATATCAATGGCATAAAAATGTAAAAGATGAATATTAAAATATTATTATTGATTAAAAATATTATTATTATTATTATTATTATTATTAATAATAATAATAATAATAATAATAATAATAATAATAATAATAAAATATTGTAATTTTCAAAGGCTGGACAACATAAAAATCAGTCACCCAGTGATATAAGCAAAGAAAAAAAAAACTGTAAAGACTGTGGTGTAACTTTCAACTATTAAAAAATAAATACAGTTGTTGTTAATAATAAAAATAAGAGCATTTCCATATGTAAAATGATCATATGGTCTACTTAAACAGCTGTGTTCGCATACGATACACAAAAGTATTTTTTTTTGTTTATTAATTTCTTTTTACATTTTTATTTATTCATGAGACTAAAATTAAAAACACTTTCTAGAGAGCATAAAGATTGGACTTGTGAGTCCAGATTGAGCCTATTCCAGAGTGATGGGGGCGTCAGGATAAGAAGCGAAGAGCATGTAGCGATGATGCACCCATCAGGTCAAACGTTTGTGTCTGTCTGTATTCTCATAAGTGTGTGTTAGTTAGTTTTGATGCTGGCGTATACTGTAGAATCATCTAATGCCGCTGGAGTGTGTGCTGCTCTCACTGTGTTGCTCTCACTGTGGACTACAGTCAAGTACGTCACATCATCCTGTAGGAATAGAACATCAATAACATGTTATTACACACACACACACACGCACACACACACAAACACACGCACGCACACACACATGCACGCACGCACACACACATGCACACACGCACGCACACGCACACACACATGCACACACACACAAACACACGCACACACGCACACACAAACACACACAATTTAAAAATGCCACACACCCCTTCTCCTGGTTTGTTGCATTCCGTTTTTGGATTTATATTTGTGTACAGAACATCAGTAATAATCTGTATAGACAAAAAAATGGAACATTAAACGCGAACACACACACACACACACACACAGACATTAAAGCTAAGCCGTCTTAATAAAGAACAAGCTGTTAGTGAACCATAGTGGACGTGTGTGTTCACCTGCTCCTCCTGCTGTGTCCTCTGTCCTGTTTGTCCATCACCGGTCTCAGTCTGTCCTCGTCTCTGACCTACAGAATGAAACCAAACAGAGTATGAGATACCTCTCTCTCTCTCTCTCTCTCTCTCTATCTCTCTCTCTCTATCTCTCTCTCTCTATCTATGTGTGTGTGTGTGTGTGTGTGTATATACTGTACCTCTGTGTTTCCAGTAAATGACTCCTCCGAGTATCATCAGCAACAGCAGAACCACAACAACACAAGAGATAATGATGGTGGTGTGAGGCCCTATGTGTGTGTGTGAGAGAGAGAGAATCAGTGTGAACAACAATAAAAATGACACACAGTGAGTGAATGGATTCTGTTTTTTCAGAATTAATTTTCTCTAACAGCAGCTCTTACAGTAGTGCAGCTGTAAATCACAGGTGTATATGAATGAGTAACAGTTTACGCAGGGAGATGAAGGACAGATGTTCCAGAAGATCTAAACTTAATTAATACATACTGCACTGTGTTTAATTCCTCACATAGCACTTATTGTAACAAAATACATTACTAGTGTACATTACTAGAGTTTGTGCCTTTCTGGATTTTGTATCTGCCATTTAAATGTTCACAGATCCATAAAACTGTTAACGATGTTAATGCAGTGTACTGATCATTACCTTCTACAGATGGTTCAGTATGTAGAATTGTGTTGTCACTGAACCGCAGGGTTGATTTTGTACCTGGTTTGGAAGTCGGTTTGGTCTTTGGTGTGGATGTGGCCTCTATAAAGAAAAAAATATGTAAATTGTTATAAATAAATCCATGAATCATAGTAGGATGTGAAACTGTGTAAAAAAGCATCAGATAATTTATCAGATGTAAAAAATGTTCTGAGTATATTTGTCAAATTTTACTACCAAAAAAAAAAAGACTGTAATGCCAAAATTATTTGCTTTGCCTTCCTTCACATCCATATGAACTTAAGTAACATTCAATGTTAATGGCCCACCCTTTACAGATCAACGTCAACTCTACTGGGAAGACTTTCCACAAATGTGTGTCGTTATGGTAGTAAAATGAGACAAATTTATTCAAAAACATTTGATACAAGAATAGTCCATATATTTCGTTAAAATAGTTTATTTTCTAGACACTGAAGTAAATAGTATATGCTTTACAGTGGAGATCATTTTACCTTCAACTGTGACTGAGACGTCTATATAGTCATTGTTGCTGATCTGACACCTGTAATATCCTCCATCCTCTACAGTCAGGTGTGATATGAGTAGAGAGAGATTTCCTGGATGATGATCATTAAACAGCTGAACTCTGTGTGTGTAGCGATGTGTCTGGTCCTTTGGGAAGATTTCTTTCCATTCAGGTTCTTTATAAAAGGTCCATCTGAGAGTGTTTGGTTTGGCTTGTAGATGAGAGCAGGAGCAGGGCAGAAGGACAGACTGTCCCACGTATCCAGTCACATACACTGTCTGTCGATTCAGTGTGCAACCTGGAGAATGAACAAACATCACCATATTGCATTGCTGTTACAACATCCAGCCTGCAGCCTGTAGGAACACACCAGTTACTGATCTGTTAATGAGCAGTTCACCATCTGCAGCATCTCTACACAACTACACACAACCTGTAACTCCACCACTCACTAATGTCCACAATAGGAATGTGACTGAATATGAAAACATCAACACATAACATGCTGTAATCAGATACACATACAGTTAGAAGTCAGTATCTGAGGTGCTGTATTCATGTATTCTTGTTGTAGTTTATCTGAAAGGTTCACAAATAACTGTAACTCATATTTACACTACAGTACTGTGATATACATTATTTACAGGTCACTTTTTAAACTATATATCATTGTATGCTTCCTATAATAAACTGTAAATCTGAAAATGAAATTTAATCCACTAGATTTTCCTGATGATTTTCTCCAGCGTGATTATTAAATGAACGCAGCACACACCTGAGCAGGTGCAGGTAAACCACAGCAGCCTGGCAGTGCTGAGATTTAAACTCACAACCTTCAGAAGCTCAAAGCTTTAACCACTGAGACACAAATGTCCTGTGTCTAGCTCACACTGATTTAACCACATTTAACAGTGAATTAGCAACAGCTAAACTTACATCTAGGGTAGTTTGTGTTCGTCTTCAATATTCACTAAAATAAAGCACAAAAACAATCCACTAGTTTTAAAATGTTCCACAAAGAGAAACTTTACAATTCTAACACTCGGCTAAAACATTAGATATCCCACTGTACATTGTGTTTTCTGGTATTTTACTGTAGACCAATGCGGATAAAATGATATTTAGCTGTAAAATAAATTATTTAAAATTCCATCCAGATAATAAAATGGGCATTAAGAGCACCAAACCAATACAGATACAGTCATGAGAGAGAGAGACACACACACAAACACACACAAGCATATTTAAAATATCTATTTATAGCAGATTCTAATCTAAGTGACTATAACTGACTTTCAGTAGCATGAATCTGTATTAAGAGGAGAACAAACACACACTGCCTTGACGCAAATTTGCTAAATTCCAGAATTATCAATTTATTGTCCTGCATCAAGCAAAGAAACAATAAAATTATTGGAATTGGTTATAAACTGAACGAATAGTGCTGAATCATCAACTTGACTGAAGCTAAGACTCAGATTTATTTATTTAATTAATTGTTTAATTTGACAAGTATCAGTACATTACTCCGTCCCATTTAAGAGTCAAGACTAAACCATTTCAACGTCAACAGAAGAATGAAATGCCTGTGAAGCTACAGTACATATTTACAGTGGAGACAAATGATCCGCTGTGGCGACACCTAAAGAGAGCAGCTGAAGAAGAAGATGATGAAGAACATGAATGAACTGTGGTTTATTCAGTAGCATTTTGTAGTGTCATTGATTTTACTAATTGCATTGCTGTATGAAGTTATCTGTGTTTTTTTTCCCTGCTTCCCCAAATCATCCTTCTATCCTGCAATCGACTAACATTTCACACTGTCCTCAGGTAATTGTGGGAGATTTTTATCTTCCACTTGTTAATGTTACCTTAATTAAAACATTAAACAAACACCGTATCTCTAGTCAAAAAGGACCATAGAACGACTCAGGACTCTGTGCAGATCTGGATGAAGTAAGCAGGATTTATTGCAGCAATAAAACCTGAGTGAGTCGCACATGCAGTGGTTAGGTTGTAAATCCAAGCATTATCAGGAGCAGACTGTTTGACAGCTACATTCACACTTGTTATATACAGTTTTCCAGGGGAGGGATGCACACCTTGTCCCCTCCTCTGTACTTCTTTTTCCACTCCTTACCGAAGTTTTAACCCATTATAGTCTAACTTTTTCCAATAAAATCTCCCATTATGTTTAAGTTTTTCTACCATATTATGTTACGTCACATACCTCGTCATCGGACTCCCTACATCATCGCTACCTCAGGATTATATTTTTTCCCATCATAATAATTTTTTCTTGCACATTACTTTCCGTTATCTTTACTCTTCTGTTGTTTGGTTTATAACAAAATATCAGTGTTGCGCTTAATTTTAATATGCATTCCTGCTTTTTCGGGTTTATTGTACAGTTCTCAAGAGACAGACCATGGGTAAGCATCTCTTTTGCACTATTTTAATATTTTTGTCTTGTTTCCCAATTTGTTGTATTTATGTATATTTTATTTTAATCTTCTAGCTGATTGTACCTGCCCAGGTGCTCATTGCATCTCTCTGGATGACTCGGACATCATGGGCAGTACATGGACCGGGCCATGGACCGGGCCTCTGTGGGCCTCATCCAGGCTGAGTGTCAGCCATCTGTCTCATTGATGCAATTTCTACAGGAGAAAGGGCTTACGTATTTCAGGAAGGATGACTCCAATCCTAATCCTTCTAAGACACTTCTTCTGAAGGTAAACAGCCCTTCTCCACATGCCTTTTGGCGTGTCCGGCCAGAGTCTGGTACTCCAGCTCCTTCTGTTCTAAGGCCTATTTCTCATGTAAGTGTTGCCACTCAGACTGATTTTAAAGTGTCTGTTAGTACACAAACTAATGAGAGTGCACCTGTTGGCACCCAGACTGATTTTCCTTCAGCACCTGTACCAATTCTGTCCCCCTTACTGATCTTCCTGTGGGTGTTGCTCTGGCTCAGAGAAGTTTGGTGTTTGATATGTGATTTCTTATTGCATTTTATTTGGATACTGATGCTTACCCAGGCCCCCTATGTTTTTCGTACTTTTATGGTGGGCCTTATATTTTTGTATTTTTATATCAAATTTTCATGTATCTCTTTGTTTGTCATTATGCTACTTTGTTCTGTCTACTCTTATTAAACTCAGTAACTGATCATGTGTCTTTTGTCTCTGTCTTTACCTAGACATGTGTGTGTGACTACAGGTCCTCATCCCTCACAATTACTTGTGGCACATGCGACACATGTACCCAACACATGTGTCAATACTTCTCTGCCGGGCCCTGCACCTGGCGCCTTATCTTATGCTCGTGTCTCTGTTGGGTCTGGCACCTGGCACCTTATCTTGTCTATTTATCATACATTTGACAGCTAATTGTCACGAACTAACCAGAGATGAACCAGAAGACTAGCAGTTAGCCCTGTAGCGTGGATGGTAAACCCAAACGCGGAAGTAGCGCGTAGTAGTGAAGGGTTTGAGTTGAGATGTATGGAATACTGGATGGATCCGGAGCGCCGCAGGCAGCTGGAGCTGGTAGATGACAGGGTTAGTCCGGAGTTTGATGTGGTATGGGCCGATGAATCTTGGTGCAGGTGTAGGTTCTTTGTTGATAGCCATACCTTGTTACCTACTTGGTACATTCGTCCCGGTGGGTGTCGACGGCGATGTTGCAGAGTGTAACGGCTGTTAGCCTGTTGAATGGCGTCGTTGGCTTCTCTCCATAGCCGTCGACACCGGCGAACCAACTGTTGGGCCGACGGTACTTCCCTCCCCGGTTCTTGATGGTCGAACATCGGGGGTTGGAAACCGTAGCATACCTCGAACGGGCTTAGGTTGGTGGCAGACGAGGTGTGGAGGTTGTGGGACAGCTCAGCCCAAATGAGGTAGCGGGCCCAGGAGCACTGGTGATCAGCAATGAAGCATCTCAGGTAGCGCTCCAGTTGTTGGTTGGTTCGCTCCGTCTGACTGTGGATGGTAACCAGAGGACAGACTGCAGGTCATCTTCATCTTCATCTAGGCATTTGGCAGACGCCCTTATCCAGAGCGACTTACATTCTTATCTCATTACATCTGAGCAATTGAGAGTTAAGGGCCTTGCTCAATGGCCCAACGTGAGGTTTGAACCTGGGATCTTCTGAACCGTAGTCCAATGCCTTAACCTCTGAGCTACCCCTGGAATTGATAAGATGGCAGAAGGCCTTCCAGAACCGGGACGTGAACTGGGGCCCCCCTGTCCGAGGTGATGTCCTTTGGGAACCCATGCAGTCAGACTACATGCTCT
Organism: Clarias fuscus; assembly: GCA_030347435.1. Lineage (NCBI taxonomy): Eukaryota > Metazoa > Chordata > Actinopteri > Siluriformes > Clariidae > Clarias > Clarias fuscus. Next base: position 6,722,688 of record CM059204.1, on the reverse strand, counting down.
AATATCAGCTCGGCTGTCCTTTTAGCTGACGGGGGACCAGAGAGGGTGAACAGCTTTGGAGAACTGGTCGACAATGGTAATGATGGTGTCTTTTCCTTCGGAAACCGACAGGCCCGTGATAAAGTCAACAGCAATGTGTGTCCAAGGCCGCCGGGGAATCGGGAGTGGTTGGAGTTCCCCTGGCGATGGTCGGTTGCTGTCCTTGGACCTGGCAAACACTGGCCACGCCTGGACAGTTCGTCCACTGCATGAAAAGAGGTGTACCTGTACTAGGAAACCCCCGTATACACCACTGATTTTTGGAAGTATCTACAGTACCACTGACCGTATACATCAAATTCCACCAAGCTAGGATACTTCTGGATTGATACCAATTCGGATGTATCTCGCTGTAGATGTATCTCTAACCCTAGGTACAGCCATTTGTTGTCATGGCAAATCATCCACTCAAGGATTTTGTCAGGAGACCTTCACACCTCAAGCCCCATTTGCATTTTACACCTTTACAAAAATCTGCTCTTCCCTATTGGTTTATTTATCTCTACTTTGATTGGTTGTTTTTAAAACACTCCCAAAACCCTGTCATCTATTGGGACATTACCCAGCTCATTTTTATTCAGCCCAACCCAAGCCCTCATAACTTAGTGACTTAATTGGTTATTGGGCAGGTATGTAGATAGACACTATCAACCCCCCCCCCCCCCCAATAGTACTATACATACCCTACATCATTTAAAAAATAACAATAGAATTGATTTATTAAAATTAATACGATTTTTTTAATTAAAATCAAATCAAACACTAATAAATATATAAAGCAAAGTAAGAATAAGGGGAAAAAATATGGGAAAAAAATGAACAAATGTGCATTTATGAAGGTGCAATTAAATTGAAAGCAATACTATAACAAACAAACACCAGCGCTTGTTATATGTACAAAATAAATTTCCTTATAGCTCTGTCCCATTAGATATTACACGCTGACGGCATGGCACATAATGGCATCCTCCTCATCAGACATCAGCTCCAGCATTGCAGTCTGACACAGTTCTCTCTCTGCATCTGTTTGAACGATCCTACACCTGGACTCCAGCAACTGCAAAACACACCATATGTTAATCCCTAAAAACACTCAGAGATGGATGTAACAAACTTAATACATACAGTAGATGATGTACACTTACTCATCTTTTTGGTTTTTAGCCCCTGTCTTAATGGAGTCTCTTAGCTGAGACTTTCCTGGCCGAGACAAAGAGTATTTGCAATGTCTCATAGTAAGTCCTGTAACATGCTGGATAAAAAAAGTAATAAAAAATCAGATAAGTGACAGAAACAATTCAAATTATTAGAGGGACAAAAATAAAGGGACATGAAAATAAATACAATAACAATTTCTGATTACCCTTTATACACTCAGTCATCTTTAATTCCTCCAGCAGATATGTCATCACAGCCTGGTCATGAAGTGAACTTATACTGTGTGGAAAGAGAGTTATGTCATTAATTATATTTAAAATGATTATGTAAAACCCCATACACAGCAGGTAAAGAAACAACATTCTTACCCAGTTTGTGGATTGTATTTATGTGGGTTGTTTTCTGAATAATGGAGACTCCATACAGCTTCCTGTAATGTTGAATTTAAAATGCTTTAATACATACATTTGTAAACAACATCGTATAATTCTGATGTGACAAACTGTTAAATATGCTGGACACCTACAACAATGCAAGTAACAAAAAGTAGATGTGTAGCTTAGTGCTTAGGCTAACTTGGCAAGGTATAATTTACTACTATATTGTCAGCTAACATAAAGTTCAACTTACCGCAATGCCCACGTTATGCGTGCTCTTAGCTCTTCTATTCACATGGCTTGACTCTTCCTGCGGTCTTCTCTCATCAAACTTGCGCTCAAATGCATCAAGACGCTGGATAACCTCTTTGAGAAGAGCAGTGTGTGCAGCTTGCTTCTCCTTCAAATCCCCCCACCCGGCTATGATAAGAAGTACAGCACCTCTTTCTGCAAGTCATTAACATACAAAAGGCCTTTACACCTCACAGCCATCACCTCTCACTGCTAGCTGTGAGGACTTCTAGAAAGTTTCACTGATTCCCGTATACATCCACATACATGAGGTATCTGGTCGTTTCACATAATTTCCTTTTGCATTCTCTCTTTCCAAGCACTCTGCCTCAGACATCTGGCAAACTTAAAGTTTAGCGGAGATTTCCCATACCATATTTGTCCGGATAAAGCTCTTTTCATGCAGTGGTCCTTTCTCATATTGCCACCAGAAGGCACGTTGGATAAAAAGTAGAGTGCGCCGCTTTCCGGGGTGTCCAGAAAGTGAGGAGAAGTGTCCCCACAGGAGTACTTCGCCCTGATGGCGTCGGGTACATAGAGTCGGCCAGGTGCGAGGATCTTGGTGGGTGGCAGGACAGGCACGGGGTCCGCCCGGCGGACGTCTTCCTCGTGCTGTCGGGAGAGGGCGTTGGCTTTGGTGTTTTTGGACCCCGGGCGGTATGACAGGTGGAAATTAAATTCTCAAAAAACAGTGCCCACCGTACCTGTCTGAGGTTGAGTTGTTTTAAGGTGTGGATAGTGATGAGGTTTTGATGGTCGGTCCAGACGATGAACGGCTCTCTGGCGCCCTGGAGCCAGTGTCACCATTCCTCCAAGGCCCACTTTATGGCCAGCAGCTCGCGGTCCCCTACTCTGTATCGCTGCTGAGTGGGGTCAAATTTCTTGGAGAAAAAATTTTTGGTGCAATTTTTGGTCTAGACCTCGCTGGGAGTGAACAGCCCTGGCGCCCACATCCGAAGCGTCCACCTTCACAACGAATGGTTTGTCAGCATCCGGGTGAAGGAGGATGAGAGCAGTGGTGAAGCGGCGACAGAGTTCATGGAAAGCAGAGATGGCAGTTGAGGTGAGGTTGAAGGGGTGAGATGATGGGCGAGTCAGAGCGGTTAGTGGAGCTGCAACGGTACTGTAGTCCCGGATAAAGCGGCGATAGAAATTGGCAAACCCAAGAAATCGCTGGAGTTGTTTAAGAGTCTTGGGTAGACGCCACTGACTCACAACTTCCAGTTTCTGCGGGTCCTTGGCCACACCCTGGGACGAGATGACAAAACCCAGGAAAGTGGTGGACCGCTCGTGAAAAGTGTACTTCTCCAACTTACAGTACAGCTGGTGGGCGAGCAATCTCTTTAGAACCGCTCTGACGTGCTGGATATGTTCGTTGATGGTTTGGGAGTAGATGAGGATGTCGTCGAGGTAGACTCTCGTAGTGTCCTGTAGGGGTGATGAAGGCCGTCTTCCACTCATTGCCCTCTCTGATGCGCACCAAGTTGTAGGCGCTCCTGAGATCCAACTTAGTGAAGATGGTGGCACCAGAGAGGGTATCCAGGGCAGAGTTGGTAAGAGGCAGCGGGTGTCGTTTTTTTTATGGTGATGTTATTGAGCCCCCGGTAATTGACACAGGGGCGTAGACTACCATCGCGTTTTTCACGAAGAAGAACCCCGCAGTGGCAGGTGAGGAGGAGGGCCGGATGGTACCATGGCGAAGTCCGCTGGAAACATACTCCTCCATCGCCTGCATCTCAGTGTTGGATAGTGAATAGAGGTGGCTGCGGGGTGACGTGGCGCCTGGCCGAAGATCGATTGCCAGGTCATATGGGTGATGAGGAGGTAGGTGGGTGTCGGGTGTCTTACAGAACACTTCAGCCAGGTCCCGGTAGTCTAGCGGGATGTTGTCTGTGTCGACATCGGGGGCCTCGGACTCCCTAGAGCACGTCCCAGCCTTGGCCCGTAGGCAGAGCTCGGTGCAGGTCGGCCCCCCACTGTAGAATCCAATTTTGGGTCCATGATATGAGTGGGTCATGACGTAGCAGCCAAGGGTGTCCGAGGATGATAGTTGGTGATGAAATGGTGGTGGTGTAAAACTGAATCTGTTCCTGATGTTGGTTGATGATGAGAGTGATGGGCTGAGTTTGAAATGTGATGGGGCTGGAGGAAAGGGGCCGACCGTTGACAGATGTAATTGTTACAGGCTTTTTTTTTTTTTCGATTTTTACCCCCAGGTTTTTGGCGTGTGAAGAGTCAATGAAGTTACCTGCGGCCCCGGAGTCGACGAATGCGGTAGTTCCGACCCGTTTGTGGCCAAACTGGAGATGTACTTTTACCGTGAGATGGGAATCATTAGTCAGGGTGGTGGAGAGGGAGATGGAACCCGGTGAGCTACTCTCATCTCTCACCGGGAATGCGCGTTTCCCGCCCGCAGAGGACAGATGGCTCAATGGTGTGCGGCGGATCCACAATACGCGCAGTGCCCCTCCCTAAAACGGTGTTCCCGTTCTGCAGCGGTTAAGGAGGCGCACCCTAACTGCATGGGTTCCCCGGCTCCTGTGTCAACCACGGCGGGAGGTGGCGTACCGACGGTTCTGGTGGGTGCTGCAGTGAATGAGGAGTGGACTTCTGGAACTGGAGCATGGGAGAAGAAGGGCATGGTACGGGGTAGTGACGTCGTGATAGGTGGCAGGGTACGGGGAGCTGGCTTGGGGCGAGCGAGCAGACGTTGGTCGATCCGGAGGGCGAGTTGGATTAAGCCCTCCAAGGTCGCTGGGAGCTCTCGTCCGGCGAGCTTGTCCTTTATGCGTGAAGCCAGTCCCTCGTAGTAGGCCGTCCGGAGGGCGGAGTCTCCCTAGTCGGTCTGCACGGCGAGAGTATGAAACTCTGCGGTGTAATGGCTCACGGATGACCCTCCCTGCAGTAGATGATATAGCTTAGAGTCGGTCGCCACCTCAGCAGCCGGATGCTCAAAGGTGAGTTTAAGCTGACGTGTGAATTCTGTGTAGGAATAGGCGACGTCTGAATCTGAACGAAGAACCGCTCAGCTGCCTGCCTGGATAGCAACGAGACGAGAAGAGCAATCTGCAGTCGGTCTGGTGAGTATCCGGTGGAATTAAACTCAAACGCGAGATCCAACGCGGTTAGAAAAACACTGCACTTCCCATAAGTGCCATCCCATTTGTCCGGTAAAGCTAGAAAAACATCAGAAGATGGCGAGGGGATTGGTGCGATGGGCGTGGCAACAGCTGGCTGAGCAGCCGCTCCACAGAGGGTCGCATTCTCCTATCGCAGCTCCGCCACTTCGTGGCATGTAAGAAAGGCGATACCCCACACAACGGGAACTTCAAAGGTGAGCACGCTAGCTGTTGATGCACCAGCTTGAGCACAGTATAGGCTGGTATACTCTGGCTCTCAGTATACCAGCCTGAGTACGCTATGCTGTCGTTGCACCAGCCTGAGCACCTGTTTAATCTCATTTTATCATTTTATCTTGGTGCCACCATTTCACGTGTGTAAGCTCATGTCATAAAGGTGACTGGACAGAGTGTTGCCATTTCACCTTTTTGAGCTTGTTTCATAAAAGATAAATGGATTGAAAGCTGCAGATTCACCTGTCTGTGCATGAAAGCGGCCTGTAAGAAGGGGGATGCCATGCAGCCCAAGAACTTCAAAGGCGGAAGCACTGAATGCTGCTGCTGAAGCACTACGTTGGTAACAGCAGAGAAAAGGCAGAGTGTAAGCCTGCGCCATCCAGTCACTGAGAGCCTGTCACTAACATAGAATTAAAAATGAAAATATGAACAAAAAGCAAACTCTAAATGGATGTACAGATACAAGTGCAGTATTTATTTGTTTGTTACAAATTGTTGTTTTGTCTCTTCCACTGAGGCGAAGTGGCTCGAGAAAGTAACTTGCTCCGCCTTTATAATATAAGTTTGTGCCACGCCTCCCCCTTTTTCCCTCATGTCAAAATGTAGAGATGAAAGCTAAAAGATGGTGTGGAAAAGCTACGGCTAAAGAAAGCTACGGAAAAGCTATGGATACTGGCAAAGATTTCTGCAAAGAAATTCCATCTTAGCAAGTCACACATTTTTCAATCTAACCAAACCTATATATGTTGTTTTTAATAATTCCTTAAAATAAATTCATAACAAACCAAACATAAGATTGTTTAGTTTATTTCTAGTCAAAAGTTATTTATTTATTTATTTATTTATTTATTATAAGCAAATATGTGTTGTACTGAAACGGCTTTCAACACTCTTCCATTGGTGCAGCACGCAACATTAGTCAGAGTAAGGAGTGCGACCCCTTGATGCCGGCGAGCTCCAGCATCTCTTCTTCCTGCAGTTATTCCTTCCAAGCTTAAACATTACACCAGGGAATTTGCTCACTTTACAGATACAAAATGTGTCACTTTCTCTAGCTTAATTATCATAAGAAGGCACTGATGCAAGTTTAGACAAATTGGATTAAAAAATGAACCCCTACATCCTAAAGCACAAGCATGTACTCACACACACACACACACACACACACACACACACACACACACACACACACACACACACACACACACACACAGTAGGATGTAGATAGAAAAATACATTTCCACAATGTAAAAAAAATATTTCTGCACATTACATGTACATTAAAATGTATATGACATGAAGAGAAATATATGAACGTCTCCACAATGTGGACCACAAAAATAAAGCCAAATCCAGGCCTAACAAAACATTAAGTTTTGCAATTCTTTCGGACAACAAATTATTTTGCACCAGAGATTTAGTTCATGTGAGCATAAAGCTGATACACACTTCCTCTCTTGAGCTAGCAGCGATTTTATCCCAGTTATCAGACCTGCATAGAAAACGACAGACTAAACTATTTTGTAATACACGTAGCTCATAAATGGAACATTAATTTAAAAATGGCTCATGTTGCTTGAGAAATGTCAGCATTAAGTTTCTTGAGAAATGTCAGCATTATCATGTCTTTTATCCAGATAAAAAAACAGCTCCAGCATTTTCTCCTATTTGTTTACAGGCCAGGTTTGCCTTCATCAATATAGTAAATGTGTTGATGTATTTTTGAGCCCCAGTACAACACTGATCTATCCACGGCAGGCCTAGAGGGTTAAAGTTATATGGTGAAAAAGTCTCGTGAACGTGGAGCGCATGGTGTTCATACTGCACAGGATACACAAACCACAACCTGGACTTGAGATGGTCTCAGTTCGGTTTGTTTCTGAGGGTCGGAGTGTGTTTGGAGGACAGCATATGAACTTACATCTAAGAGAGTTGTATTAAATAGTGTATTAAATGTGTTTCTATTAAATATTCAATAAAATAATGAGGCACAAAAAATCCCATTTATTTTCCCTTCTATTTGTTGATTCAACATACAGAATCTCATTTTAACAGCATCAGATCCAAGTGATTTAACTCATGACATGAAGCTGTATGAGGAGGAGAAGAAACACACCTGCATTCTTACTGACCAACTGCTGCATTGTGTCTGATCATAACGAACACACTCTATAGATCACACCCTGCAAATTCAGCAATTTCACACAAGTATGCTTTATACAGGAAGTGAAAAATGAGCAGAACATCACCGACAGGGCAGAAACAAACACTCAAATCCCAAACACTTTGTATTTAATCAACAGCAAAAAAGGAGAGAAGATATATCTGACTAGACTAGATCTTATATGCATTTGTGTGGTGATCTGGTTGGTTGGTCATGTGATGGTGGTGGTGTAGTGTAATGAGTCTGGAGGATGTGGGTCTGGGGCTTTAGTGGGTGTTTATCTGGCATTGGGATGGGGTGGGGATGTGGTATGGTCTCTTTGGGTTAGGTCACATCATGGGAGCTGATGGCAGATTGCTCAGGTTGTGAGTCTTTCAAGCTGAAACCTGATGTGGTCCACCACTGATCTGACCCAGTCACCTCAATTTTGGGCTGTTCAGAGTCTCCTTTTATGCTCAACACTGTTGGGGAAAGTGCTCAAAAGTTATGGCATGCCTTCTAACTCGAGGGTCTTTCCTGAGTAATATTGTTTCTACATTGTACATCAAGGTTTTGTGTGATGCATGTAGAACTGATAGAGATATGAACCTCTAGGGCTAAATCAGAAAATGGAACACCATCGGTCTTCATAGCACAATCCGGTCAATGTATGTCCTTCGTTAAGTGCCAAAGTGTTTAAGCTAAAAGAAATGCAACAATAACAGGAGGAACAACCAGAGGACAAATAAACAGTATTTGAAACACTTCCAACAGGACAACACACTGCATTATGCACAAATACTGTCAAACACTTTTGCACTGTGGTGGTGAGAGCACAGCACACAGTTATAGCTCTGTGGTTTCCTCAAAGGATGTTTCAACTGAGACAAGCAAAAATATTCAGATGCTTGAGACACATGTGATAACAGGATTTTTTTTTTTACCCAAATGAAAGAGATTATTGAGTGTGATTTGTAATGTAAATGTCTCTCATCATTTGTCACACTCATGGTCAAGTGTTAATCCACAGAACACAAACTACACAATGCTCACATGGTCTTTTTACCTGAAAACAAATCCTCAGGACGGATTAACACGACCCTGTTCATGAGGAATCAGGACATTTCTGTATACAATGCATTAATTGCTGGACTCTTTAATATTCATTTTGAGAATCCAGAAGACAGTCTGAGAACAGCATTTGGGTCAAAAGTAAATCAGTCTGTAGTAGGACCCACTTCTAAAGCAGGTCAGACTTTAGATTTAATATTATCCTTCTGATTAAGTATAAGAAATATAACCACAATTCCACAGTCTGAAGCCTTCTTGTCTCAATTAAAGTGTGTTTAGTAATAATGTACGCACAGCACCGCACTGCTACATTAAATGTTCATTTATCTCAAATACCACACAGAGCTTTATCACTAATCTCCCAGAGTTAAACTTTGTGTGGATCGCCATCTGACTCCACAAAACTCGATCAGGTGACTGAATATTTAGATTTGAGATTCTGTTACATTAGGTAATGTAGCTCTAGTCTAGAAAATGATTAAAGATAAGAAACTCGCTGCCTGGTATAATGACCACACACACACACACACACACACACACACACACACACACACACACACACACACACACTTTAAAACAGACCGCTCGGAAATTAGAACGCTAATTAAATTAAATGTGTAGGTGACTATCTGGTCTGTTAATCAGGTGTGAGTTGTTATCTGGTGGATCTACAACATCAGATTCATCTGTCATGAGATTATCACTGAAGTAGCATTGTGTATAAAAATTAGTCATTTACCTTCAACAGTGAGTCTGAAGTCTCTGTGCTGCCTGTCTGTAAGACTACACCTGTACCATCCATCATCCTCTACAGTCAGGTGTGATATGAGCAGAGAGAGATTTCCTGAAGAGTGATTATTAACCAGCTGAAATCTGTCTTTGAACTGTTCACTCTCAGGAGATATCTCTACCCAGTCACTGTTCTTTGGTTGTTTCTCCCATGTGACTGTCCCAGGTGTGGTGTGGAGGTCAGTGCAGGAGCAGGGCAGCAGTACTGAGCCTCCTGTGTATGCAGGGATGTTTTTTGTCTGAGTGTCTTGCAGTCTGCAGCCTGTAGGAACACACACATTAACATCCATCAGCATCTACAGCAACTGTACAAACTACACTCAACCTCTACTGTTCATAACTCACTAATGTTCACAAGGGGAATGGAATTAACATATGAAAATGAGAACACAACATGTTCTAATTTCATTTAAATACAGATGAAAGTGCAGCATTTGTTTGTATGTTTAACTTTGTTTTAAGAAACCTTGCTTGAAATGTTCACAGATACTCACTACATCTATATGTGTGAACTACCAATGGCTGGTCAGTACATGACAGGAGGCGGAGGCCAACAAATGTGCCAAGATTTAAGACATGTTTGCTGTAGGGGCTTCTGCTGTCACATCAACCAGTGAAGAGTAGCGTCATGATAACAGGGAGAGAAGAGGGAGGTAGCCTAGTGTGTGTGTGTGTGTGTGTGTGTGTGTGTTTCAATACAGTACAGTGATTCTCAAAAACTGGACTAAGATGGATTTTTTTCTGTAATTTGATTCAAAAAGTGAAACTTTCACATCTTTTTTTTTTTACTTTTCAATTTTTTAAAACCTTTTTTTTTTTTAGCTTTGATGATTTAGAGACAGCATAGATCATGCAAATCAATTACAGTGGAACCTTGGATTACGAGCATAATTCGTTCCGGAAGTGGGCTCATGTTCCAAAACACTCGTAAACCAAATCATTATTTCTTATGGGAAATGATGATTTAAAAAATTCAAATTATTCGTTCCACAGCCCCCAAAATTAAATACATAAAAATAATTAATACAATCTATAAAATGAAAATAAAACAAATTATTCTGCACTTTACAAATAAGTACAAATAAATTCTGACATATAAGTGTTTCCGTTGGTGCGCACAGGCGCCGCGTGTGTGTGTGTGTGTGTGTGTGTGTGGAATTAGCCCCTTCCTTTGCCTTGTTTTACACAGTAACAATCCTCCTCCCTCTCCTCACCTCGCTTTTTAAATTTCACAACAAACACACACACACACACACACACACACACACACACACACACACACATACACACACACACTATGGAAACACCGTTTTAATGGAAAAAAAAAGAAATCTCTCTGACACTGGCGTGAGCACATACTAAGGGACTCACTGCGGTAAAGTAAAAGAAAAAACAAAACAAAAAAACAAATGAACCAGCACCATACCTTTGAAAAGAATCGCGACAGAGCAGAGTTTCTGGGTGTTTGTGAAGCCGGGGGTGAAAAGGCGAGAGAGCATCTGTGCGTGTGTCAGGGTGTGTATGTGTGTCGGTGTCAAATTACGCGCACGCACACACATAAGAGATGCTGAAATAAAAGTGACCCTCGGTGTCAAAATAAAAGTCGCATGCGTGATACATGATATACGTGATTGTCAGGTTTATCCCGGGAGCCAGATCACCGGGCATAGCAGGTAATCTTAGGGTTCTAGGACAGCATAGGTTTTCAAAAATAATGGTACATGCTGGAGCTAATGATATATGCCTTCGTCAGTCAGAGGTTAGCAAGGGTAACATTACAGAAGTGTTTAAAAAAGCGAAGGCGATGTCCGATGAAGTAGTTTGCTCTGGCCCCATCCCAATGAGACGTGGCGACATAGCTTACAGCAGGTTATGGTCGCTGAACCGCTGGATGTCCAGGTGGTGCTCCGAAAACAACAAAACAATGTGGGCTTTATAGATAACTGGAAGACCTTTGAGGGCAATGCTGGCCTGTAAGGGCGGGACGTTGTCCATCCCACTCGGGAAGGTGCTGCTCTAATTTCTTGCAGTATAGCACATAGTCTCAGAAGAGGCCTAGTTAATCGGTGACAATCCAGAGCCCAGGCCAGGGAGCAGACAGACAGGCTAAACCAACCGTCTGCTAGCTGCATAGAGTCGGAGGAGGAGTCACAGTTATTTACAGCAATAATCTGTCTATCGTACAAAAACACAGATTTAAATTTAATGCATTTGAAGCTCTCTATAGTAACATAAAGTCAGCTCAGTCGATCCCGCTAATCATCATTTACAGACCCCCAGGGCCGTACTCGGAGTTTCTCTGTGAATTTGCAGATTTCCTCTCAAACCTTGTTGTTTCTGTAGACAAAGCGTTAATTGCTGGAGACTTTAATATTCATTTTGAGAATCCAGAAGACCCTCTGAGAACAGCATTTATGTCCTTACTGGACTCAGTAGGAGTAAATCAGTGTGTAGTAGGACCCACTCATAAAGCAGGTCACACTTTAGATTTAATATTATCCTTCGGATTAAGTATAGGAAATATAACCACAATTCCACAGTCTGAAGTTATCTCGGATCACTACCTTGTCTCGATTAAAGCGTGTTATAGTAATAATGTATGCAGCACAGCACCGCGCTTCCACCTTAAACGTACATTTACATCAAATACCGCACAGAGCTTTATCAATAATCTCCCAGAATTATCAACTTTGATTGGATCGACATCTGACTTCACAGAATTCGAACAGGCGACTGAATATCTAGAGTCAGCACTTCGTTATAGCTTAGATAATGTAGCTCCAGTTAAAAGGAAAATGATTAGAGATAAGAAACTCGCTCCTTGGTATAATGACCACACACGTGCCTTAAAACAAACCGCTCGAAAATTCGAATGTAAATGGCGCCAAACTAAATTGTTAGTATTCAAAATAGCTTGCAAGGAGAGCATCCTGAACTATAAAAAAGCTCTCAGTGATGCTAGATCAACGTATCTCTCCACTCTTATAGAAAATAACAAAAACAACCCGAGATTTTTATTTAATACCGTAGCTAAATTAACTAAAAACAAGATCACTGCAGAAATCTCCACAACAACATCATGCAGTAGTGAGGATTTCATGAACTTTTTCAATAACAAAATCATAAATATTAGGCAAAAGAATCAGGCTTTGAAACCAGACAATTTAAGTAATGCAGACGATTAACTAACCACATCACATCAGAACTTAGAACACTTTACTCCCCTTGAAAAGAGTGAACTAATTTCACTCATCTCTTCTTCAAAATCATCAACCTGTATATTAGATCCTATACCGACACAATTTCTCAAACAGATAGTACCAGCAAGAACAGAACCCCTGCTGGAGCCATAAAGTACATTTTGGGTGGATCTCCATAGTATTTAACTTCATTAATACCTAGATGTAAATGTAACCTTTTTTGTGACATGTTTGTGTTCTTTGAAACCATATTTAATTTGAAGCTTGAAAAGGTGTAAATAGTTCTTAAGTTTAATTTGTTGAATGTCTTGTATCCAGACAAATGAAGATTAAACTGATACACTACAAGTTTTGTGGTTTTACGCGTCAAATCCTTGTGCTTGTCCTTATGGAAATGGCGAAGAACAGGAAAACATAGATCTCCATTACAACCTCTGTTGAAAGTAATTAACTGTTCACTCAGCAGTGGGTATGTTCCCAAATCCTTTAAATTAGCAGTTATTAAACCGCTAATCAAGAAACCTGACCTTGACCCCTGTCAGCTTTCTAATTACAGGCCGATATCAAACCTTCCCTTTATCTCCAAGATTCTGTAAAAGGTAGTATCACAGCAGCTATGTTCACATCTACACAGAAATAGCATAAATGAACTGTATCAGTCAGGATTTAGGCCTCATCACAGCACAGAGACAGCACTTGTTAAAGTAGTAAATGACCTCCTACTGCCCTCTGATCAGGGTTGCGTCACTATACTTGTGTTACTGGACCTCAGTGCAGCTTTTGACACCATTGATCATAGTATTCTCCTTCACAGATTAGAAAATGTAGTAGGAATTAAGGGAACTGCCCTCTTGTGGCTCAGATCCTATTTGACTGATCGTTATCAGTTTGTAGATTTAGATGGTGACCATTCCTCATGTTCTCAAGTGAAGTTTGGTGTTCCACAGGATTCAGTTTTAGGCCCACTGCTTTTTTCCCTTTACATGCTTCCTCTGGGCAACATAATTCGTAAACATGGTATTAGTTTTCATTATTATTCTGATGACACAATTATACGCCTCAGCAAAACCAGATGAGAAAAAACAGTTTGCTAAAATTGAGCAGGACATAAGAGATTGGATGTTAATTAATTTTCTTCTGCTTAATCCTGATAAGACAGAAGTCCACAAGTAGCTAGAACTAAGCTTTCTTATCACACTGTAACTTTAGATGGCCTTTCTGTTCCATCAAGTGCAACAGTAAAAGACCTGCCTAAAATTCCAGCCTTTCATTTGAAGCACATGTGAATAATATTACCATGATAGCTTTCTTTCACCTTAGAAATATTGCCAATATAAGAAACATACTGTCACTAAATGATGCAGAAAAATTAGTTCATGCTTTTATCACCTCTAGGTTGGACTATTTGTAACGCCTTACTGTCTGCTTGTTCAACTAGGTGTATAGACAAGCTTCAGTTAGTACAGAATGCAGCAGCGAGAGTCCTCACTAAAACCAGAAGATACGAGAACATCACCCCTATCTTATCTGCACTGCATTGGCTCCCTGTGAAATTTCGCATCGATTTTAAGATACTACTTTTGACATTTAAAGCACTAAATGGTCTCGCGTCACAGTATTTGAGTGAACTGCTAGTGTCTTACGATCCGCCACGCCTACTTCGATCAAAGAATGCAGGCTGCCTGTCAGTACCACGTATTATTAAAACTACAGCAGGGGGCAGAGCTTTTTCTTACAAAGCCCCAAAGTTATGGAATAGTCTTCCTATTAATGTTCGGGACTCAGACACAGTCTCAGTGTTTAAGTCTAGGCTAAAAACCTATTTATTTAGCCAAGCATTTTTGTAAATAGATTAGCCTTAGGTAAAGGAGCAGATCTGGGGGACTCATGGACGTAGAGTATTCTGGTGAACTGGTATGTTTAGATGCTGTCCTCCCCACTCTCATTGTTCACTCAGGTTTGTTGATGGTGAGGTGATTGGTTGCTTTACATCACAGGGAGCCCTCATGTTTGTGTTTCCTTCTGGCTCTCCCTTTTAGTTATGCTGTTATAGTTAGTCCTGCCGGTCCCTGCTTGCATTTTGCACTAAATATACATTCACCTTATACATGTTGACTGTGACCATACCTAACTGCCATCTCGCCTTCTCTTCTGCTCTCTCCTCTCTCTCTCTCCCTCTCTCCTTTTCCCTCTCCCTGTCTCTCTGTCGAGCTATACATGTCGCTCCTGAGCTGCCAGTGATCCAGACCTCTCTGCCCTCTGGACCTGTCTAACCCGTCCTGGAGTCCTGCTTCTGGTTGGAGATCTCGTCGCATGGATGCCCCGTATGGTCTGCCTGGATGCGCGTGGTGGCTGGGGATGGTTTCCACAAAGACTGTCCTGTCCTCAACTGATGCTCGACTAATGCAGGAACAAACTGGACTCCTTTTTATTTAAATTTTAACACATCTACTGTTATACTGAACTTCCAGTCTTACACATTATTATGCTGATCAATCCCTGCTGTCCGTTATCACCCAGATGAGGATGGGTTTCCTGTTGAGTCTGGTTCCTCTCAAGGTTTCTTCCTATTACCATCTCAGGGAGTTTTTCCTTGCCACCGTCGCCCTCAGCTTGCTCATCAGGGATTCATACACATTCAAATTTCATACAAACTTACTTCTTTTGATTGTGTAACGCTGCTTTGCGACAATGTCAATTGTTAAAAGCGCTATATAAATAAAATTGAATTGAATTGAATTGAATTGATACTCGGCACTCGTAAACTAATACTTGCTTGGTTTCCGATTTAAAATTTATTAAAAATCTTTGCTCGGTTTGCGGAACACTCGTGAACCACGTTACTCGCAATCTGAGGTTCCACTGTACTAGTATCTCAAAATATCAGAATATTTCCTAAGATCTGTCACAAAAAGCATTTAAAATATAGAACAATTCAGTTTCTGAAAAGTACAGTTAATTTATGCTCTTAATACTTCCTGTACTGTAAATCTTAAAAAAAAAAAAAAAAGGTGTTTGTCTGTCTATCATTTATTGTTTTAAGTATTGACTTTGCTGGATCTAGGGAAAAAAATAATAAAACTTCATTTGACCCCTCTGGGTTTGGGTTGTAAATAGTCGGGTGAAAGGTTACACTGGATTCATGTGAAATATTGTTTTTGTATATAATTCTTATTTATTCTTTTTCAATATTAACATTAAGGTGTTCAGAGGTGATTGTGACAGACAGATATTGTTTAGGAATCATCAAAGAGCTTGTCTTCCACTATTTTACTTAGTTATCTATTGCACTCACCTTTCCTGGTTTATTCTGAGGTAATTAGATGATATTATTTCGACATGGGTGTAGCCAATTAACCTAACCTACATGTCTTTGGACTATGGGAGGAAACCAGATAACCCGAGGAAACCCACCAAGCAACAGCAGTGCCCACAAGTGACATTGCCAACCACTACACCACCGTGCCGCCTAGCTCATAAACTGAACATTATTATAAAAAGGTCTCTTTGAAGTCACTTGAGAAATGTCAGCATTATTGTGTTTTCATCGAGAGAAAATTCAGCTCCAGCATTTTCTTGTATTTGTTTACACACCAGGTTTGTCTTCATCAGTATAGCAGATGCATTGAGGTATTTTTGAGCTGCTCAGTGCAACACATGACATGTCTACTGCAAACCTCAAGAGTTAAAATACTGTGACAAAAAGTCAACTTACTTCTAAGAGGGTTTGTGTTTGTATTAAATAGTCAATTAAATAAAGGGGCTCAAAACATGATTTTTATTTTCATGTTACACAACAAGAATCTTTACTGTTCCCTGGTTATCCCTACATAACACATTATCTACCTATCTATCTATTGATCGATCTAAACATAAATATATGTATATATGTATTTATACTAAAAATAAAAATAAACAAAAGGTAATTTAACTTAAATATAAATATACAAGTATGCAGTGGGATTTGGTGCAAACAGGTGTTGTCACACTGACTATCTATCTATCTATCTATCTATCTATCTATCTATCTATCTATCTATCTATCTATTGATTTAAAATACAGTGTTTCATTTTAGAAGCATTAGATTCAAGAGCTTTACCTTTTTATAAAACACATCTTTCTACTGCCCAACTGCAGCATCATGTCTGATCTTAATAAACACACTCTATAGATCACACACTGCAAATTTAGTACTTTAGCACAATCATGCTTTTACAGGAAGTGCTATGACAGGAAGTGTGACAGGCAGAAGTGTGAAATACAAAGAAGAGCAAAGAATGATGATGCAGAAAAACAGACGAATCCCAAACACTTGCATTTAATAAACAACAAAAATAAAAAGAGGGATAAAAATCTGATTAGACATTTAAAATAAAATCAGAAGTGCATATGCTGTGTATTTTATAGGCTGGAGTGGTTTCGTGTATTGGTTTTACTGCAAGCTGAATGTGGATGAGGAATTAAATTCATGTGATCACCAGCAGAGGTCACTCTCACTGGAGGGGACCTTGAAGTGTTGATTAAATTATATTTTTTACTGATTTTCTTTTCGTTCTTTCTTTTTCCTTGTTTTCTGTGACAAACTCACTCGCACACCACGTTCAAAGTCAGCTTTCATCCCTTGACATTTCCTTTCCCACGCTGTCATCTCTCCTTACACGCCCCCCGGACCTCCCCACCAGCACACCAGTTTCCCATCTGGTGCTGATTTATTCCAGTTTATAAGGATCTTTTTGCCAGATTATTGTGTGTTTCTTCACCTCACTATTCTCACATTTTGTTTCATGGTTTTCACGCTGTCGACATTGCTTTGTTTTCTCGTTTCCTGTCTCACGATTTGGATTTGTTGCTTTGCTCTGATTTAACAGATTTGAAATCTCGCTCTCGTTCCGTGACCACGGCTCTGCTTCATGTTTTTGCTCGACACACTTGCTGATGGACCTCATGGCTATGAAATCAAGCTTCTGCTTTGTCGGCCACGCCCCCGCTCAGAGAATCCTGCTGAGCACAACTCTAACAGATCTCACAGGTTCACATCTGCAACTCTGCATCTGGATGTATCTCTCCACCCCGCCCCCCACCTGACAATTTTCACCTTAATTAAATTTTCCTTCCTTCTTAATCAAGATTCTTGTATCTTGTGTATCTTTGCATTTGTATCGTGGTATGGTTGGGTGGTTTTGTGGTGGTTGTGAGGTGCAAAGAGATACACAATAATCTCCTTTGAACAGTTGATATTGAGATGTATCTGCTACTTCTGCTCTGTAAAGCCTTTAACGGCTCTAATCTGAGGTGCTGGTTGTTAATTGATGATTTCTGAGGCTGATAACTGAAAATGACCTTCTCCTCTGCAGCAGAGGTAAGTTTTGGTCTTGCTTTCCTGGGAAGATTTTCATGAGACACAGTTTCATCATGGAGCTTGATGGGTTTTGCAAATGCACTTGACAGTATTGTCCTTGCAAGAACTGTTCCAGAACAGCTGACCTTCATGTCTTAAACCCAAACCGTGTGATTGCTGCTGAGGTCGACTCTATTCTACAGTGCTTTGGAGACCTAGGTGAATGTTTTGATACAGTCTTATACTGTATCATATATTAACTTTTTGTCATAAATTGAACAAAGATTAAAAAATAAAAACATTATTGTGGCACTGTTTGGGCACCTACATAATCACTACTAAGTAACACCTCCTCTGGCAGATATCACAGCTTGCAAACGCTTTTTATAGCCAGCTAAAAGTTTTTCAAATCTTGTACTTGGGATTTTCTCCCATTCTTCCTTGCAAAAGGCTTTTAGTTCTGTAATATTCTTTGGTGGTCTTGCATGCACAGCTCTTTTAAGATCTACCCACAGATTTTCAATGATGTTTAAATCAAGGGACTGTGATGGCCGTTCCAAAACCTTCAGCTTGTGTCTCTTGAGGTATTCCATGGTGGATTTCGAGGTATGTTTAGGATCATTGTCCTGTTGTAGAAGCCATCCTCTTTTCAGCTTCAGCTTTTTTTTTACAGATGGTGTGATGTTTGCTTCCAGAATTTGCTGGTATTTAGTGGAATCCATTCTTCCCTCCACCCGTCCAATGTTTCCTGTGCCACTGGCTGCAACACAACCCCAAAGCATGATAGATCCACCCCCATGCTTTTTTCTCCAAACATGCCTTTGCTGATTGTGGCCAAAGAGTTCTATTTTAACTTCATCAGTCCACAGCACTTGTTTCCAAAACGCACCAGGCTTCTGTAGATGTTCTGTTGCATACTTCTGACGTTGGATTTTATGATGGGGACGCAGGTAAGGTTTTCTTCTGCTGACTCTTCCATGAAGGTCTTGTGGAACGGTGCACCACCACTCCTGAGTCTGCTGAATCTTCCTGCACGTTTTTTGCAGTCAAATGGGGGTTTTGATTTGTATTTCTGACCAGCATACGAGCAGTTCTCTCCTAGAGTTTTCTTGGTCTTCCTGATCTTGTGCTCCACAGTTCCCCTGAACTGCCATCTCTTAATTACATTTCTCACTGTGGAAACTGCAAGCTGACAACACTTTTCTGTCTTCTTGTAGCCTTCTCCTGCGTTGTGGGCATTTTCAGAGTCTTACACAGCTGCTTAGAGGAACCCAAGGTTGTTGAGTGTCCACAAGTGTGTGCACAAGATTTGAAGTGTCAAAGTATTTATAAAGCTTTGAAATTAGCATTTACTAATGACAGCTGTTGTCATGCATCAGATCTAATGAATTGATTAAGGTCTGAAACCTTGTAAAAAAGAATCTGAGACTCTGGAACTGTTAGGGTGCCCAAACTTTTGCACATTGCCATAATAATCAAAAGAAGTAACTATTCATCAATGTTTTCTGAAAATATTGTGCATTTTTTCCATTTCCAAGAGAGACTGTGTTAACATCTTTTCAATTAAAAAAATCACCAAAATCTGTTATTTATCAAGGGGTGCCTAAACTTTTGCATAAAACTATAAGTTTTCTGAGATGCATGTGGAATTCAGTGAGATATGGCCATCTAGGCCTAAATAAGAAAGCTTAGAAATCGCCTCGGGTTACTTGCCTGTAACCCTGTTCCCTGATAAAGCGGGAACGAGATGCTGCGTGAAAACGCTATGGGAACATCACTTTGTTTCCGTTTGTGAAGCCTGTGTATGTCAAAACCGCCGAATACTTCGGCTTATAACCTCTGCCAGGCATGACGTCACCGAATAAGGTGCACCTGCAGGTTATAAATAGGAGTGAACCGGAAACATCCTCAGGTCAATTTTGTCTGAAGGACGTCCAGGCATGCCAGCAATGCGGCATTGAAACGCAGCATCTCGTTCCCGTTTTATCAGGGAACAGGGTTACAGCTAAGTAACCCGAGACGTTCCCATTCAAAAGCTACACTCGATGCTGCGTGAAAACGCTATGGGAATGAGAATACCAATGCCGCCGCACTGCAAGTGTCTGGACCCCCAGGTTGTGTAGCGTGTGCGCACAATAGCCAAGGAGGTCTCAGACGTAGCTCTGGGATGCTGACTCAAGGATCCACGAGCCCGGAGTAGCATTGACATCCGGACTATAAAATCTAACAAACGTGTGTGGAGAGGACCAGCCTGCCGCATCACACACCTGCTGCAGGGGGACGCCTCTTGCCAGAGCAATTGATGAGGCAATCCACCTGGTTGAATGAGCCCTGATTCCCAGAGGCGAAGTGTGACCACGCGCCTCACAGGCTAGGGCAATAGCATCTCTCACCCAGTGTGACAGTCTGTCTAGTGGCGGCCAGCCCCCCCCCGGTTGCGACCCTCATGGCAAATAAAGAGCTGCTCTGACTTATGCCACTAGCTATTGCGGTGGACGTAAATCCGAAGTGCACGTAATGGACACAGTAAGTGAAGTCTTTCCGGCTCCGGAGCTGTAAAAGGCGGAGGACAGAAGGCTTCGAGAACGACTGGATGCATGGTCAAGAATGGAACCTTGGGAAGATAGTTCGGGTGAGGATGCAGAATAGCTTTGACTAGCCCAGGGGCAAAGTCTAGGCAGGATGGGGAGATTGACAGGGCCTGCAGATCACCAATCCTCTTCAAAGTAGTAATAGCCATAAGAAAACCATCTTAAGAGACAGATGCCTGACAGGCGCTGACTCTAGTGGTTCGAAAGCGGTGTCAGCCAGGCCTTCGAGTACGATAGCTAAGTCCCATGAAGGGACCGTCGCTCTAGTGGGCGGCCTCAACTGTTTAGCTCCACGAATAAAACGGACAGCTAAATGGTACTTTTCCACAGAAACACCATCGGTCAGAGCGTGCCGAAATAGCGGCTATCTATGTTCTGAGAGTACTAGGGCATAAGCCAGAGGACAACTTTTCTTGCAGAACCTCCAGCACTGAAACAATCTGGCAGTGGACTGGGTCTACATGCTTACCATGCACCAACTTTCAAATACACTCCATTTGAGGGCATAAGTTCTTCTAGTGAAAGGAGCCCTGGTACTTGAAATGGTTTCAATTACGCTGGCTGGAAGACCAGCATGTCTTAGTTGGTCCCCTTCAGGGGCCAAACGTGAAGGTTCCAGAGCTCGGGCCGGGGATGAAATGTTGTCCTCTGCACCTGAGACAGAAGATCCCTCCTCACTGGAATCACCCAGGGTGAACCGTCGAGGAGATATATTAGATCCGAGAACCACACTCTGGTCGTCCACAGGGGTGCTATCGATAAGAGGCGTAACCCTGTTGACGGACCCTCGCCAGGACTCCTGGGAGCAGAACTATAGGTGGAAACGCATAAAGGCGTAATCTGGGCCACGTGTGGGCCACTGCGTCCAGACCCAGGGGAGCTGGAGGAGTCAGAGAGTAGTAAAGGGGGCATTGTGCTGCCTCTTGTGAGGCAAAGAGGTCCACCCCTGCTACGTAAAATCTTTCCCAGATTTGACTGACTACTTCGGGGTGGAGTTTCCATTCCCCATGTTTTACAGCTTGTCTGGATAGCAAGTCTGCTCCTACATTCATATGCCCTGGAATGTAAATCGCCCTGAGGGACAAGAACTTGTCCTGTGCCCAAAGCAGAACCTGGTGCGAGCGCAGTCCACCCTGGCGATTTATGTACGAGACTACCGCAGTGCTGTCCAGCCGCACTAGGACATGGTAGCCTCTCAACTGCTGGAGGAAGTGTTTCAGGGCCAGAAACAAAGCCATCATTTCGAGGCAATTGATGTGCCACGTGAGAAGATGACCTCTCCAGCTCCCTTGTGCTGGACGGCCATCCAAGACCGCACCCCAGCCCATGAGGGAAGCGTCTGTCGTTAGCATCTTGCGATGACAAGACGGACCTAGAGTGGGACCCAAAGTCAGAAACCGGGGTCTGAACCACATAGAAAGGGTACAAATCCCCCGGCGCGTAACCCTTATTAGCCTCTGGGGGTTGGCCCTTGAATGAAACCCCCTGGCTCTTAGCCACAGCTGAAACGCTCTCATGTGCAGAAGGCCCAAAGGTATCACCGTGGACGCAGCTGCCATGAGGCCTAAAGATTTCTGAAAGTGATGAACAGTGACCTTCTGGCCTAGCTTGATTTCCTTCAGGGTGTTGAGAATGGATTCGACATGAGCAGGAGACAGCTGTGCCCGCATTGTGACCGAATCCCATGTGACACCCAAATATGTTGTCCTCTGAACAGGAAGGAGAACGCTTTTTGTGGCGTTGAGTCTCAATGCTAAAGAATGAAGATGGGCTAGGACGACATCCTGATGTCGAAGCGCTAGCTCCTGAGACTGGGCCAGAATCAGCCAGTCGTCTATGTAATTCAAAATACGGATGCCCTGGAGTCGTAAAGGAGCCAGAGCTGCATCCATGCATTTTGTATATGTGCGGGGTGACAGAGCTAGGCCAAATGGAAGGAACCGATACTGGTAAGCTTCGTCCCCAAAAGCGAACCTCAGGAACCAGGAACCAACTTCCTGTGCTGTGGCAATATTTCTATATGGAAATATGCGTCCTTGAGATCGATTGTCACAAACCAATCCTCTAGTTGGATTTGAGAAACAATCATTTTGACAGTCAACATTTTGAATTTGGATTTCCTGAGATAGCGGTTCAAGCCGCGAAGATCCAAGATCGGACGCAACCCCCCCCCTCTCTTGGGCACCAAAAACTACGGACTGTAGTAGCCCGACTCTGTCTGGGTGGGGAACATGATCTATGGCCCCTTTGCCCAGCAGAGTCTGTAACTCCTGGGTCAGCAGATGTGCTTGGTCCGGTTTCACGGAAGTGGAGACCACGCCATTGAAACGCGGAGGACGATGTGCAAACTAAATCCTGTAGCCTGTGCCTACAGTCCTTTGTACCCAAGGAGATACGCCTGGCAGTAGTTTCCATGCTGCCAGCTTCTCAGAAAGGGGCACAAGCTTTGACACTTCGGCTGGATGGGGGGGTGTTAGGTGTTGGGTATCCTGAAGTATGGCAGGAGATGCCCGAACACCCAACTTTTCGTTGGAGACCAGCGCTCCCCAAAACACCAGTGGTGGCGGGGATTGAACACCGGCCTCCCGGGAGTGCCAGGGAGGAGGCCCTGTTTTGTGATGAAAATCCAGGCGCCCTTCCCTGGAGGGAGACACTCCCACGGCCCCAGGCGCACGAACCTCAGGGCTTCTTCTTTGATGAGAGGAAGCTCCTCAGATCCGGTCTTTTCGAAGCAGATTTCTGAGAAGAGCAGCGAGCCCCACCCCAGTCTTTACGAGGGGGTGCGCGGCTGGTCACGCTCTCCTTCTGCACCTCACGCCTGATAGGGGCCAGACCTGGCCGGGGCCGGGTGGCCGACTGTCCCGGTTCTTGAGCACGGTGGGGAAGGAACCTCCCAAAGGCCTGTTCATATAGCTTCGCATTCCGAAACCTAGTGACGACGGAATTAACAGCGTCGCCAAAGAGGCCGGAAGGCGAGATCAAGGAGGCATCAAGAAGGACAGCACTGCAAACACCCTGTCATCAATAACCCTGCCGGTGCTCAGGTCCTTCACCAGGTCAGCCTGGTAAGCCTGCAAAACCGCCATGGTGTGTAGTGAAGCGCCAGCCTGACCTGCTGCCTGAAAAGCTTTCCCCACCAAAGCAGATGTCAATCTACACGGCTTGGAGGGGAGAGTAGGCTTTTTCAGGGAGGATGATGTCCCAGGAGAGAGAGAGCCCGCAAGCGTCTCTTCTATCTGGGGCATCATCATATAACCGCGTGCTTTCGCATCAACGATATTCGAATAAGTCAAAGTCGATGGCACAAAAACACGCGATGAATGCGGCTTGCTCCATGAAGGAGTTAATTCATCATGGAGGTCACCAAAGAAGGGGAGAGAGAGACGTTGAGGCTCCTCCCCCCGGCCACCCGACAGAAACCTGTCGTCCAAACTCGAACGCTTGGGGGAATCTCGCTTCTGCGGCCAGTCGATATGCAATCGCTCGCTATTAGAGGTTATAACCTCTAATAATTCCTCATAAGCTCTGTCAGCACTGGAGGAGCGTTGTGAGGAGGCTACTTCCATGGAAGCGAGAGAGGAGGATTCTTCCACTCCTTCACAAGATGCGCTTGCGAAGCGGAAGCTAAAACTTCCTGATCCGGAGAGAGCGCGAGAGAAAGGGGATCAGCACGCGAGCCCCAGGAATTCGCCGCGGCTCGCGGTTTCTCTTTAAAGGAAGCGAGCCGCGCGCGAAGCACCTTAATAGGGAGAAGATCACAGTACTCACAGTCTCCCTGAAGCCCGAGGCGAGCGTGTTCTTCCCCCAAGCACTCGAGACAAAATTCATGAAGATCGCCCTCCGAAAGAGATCTATCGCACGGAGGCACGCATCTCTTAAGCAACTCCGCCATATCGGTGAGTTAATGCTGTTATTTTATTATTGCTTTCATTATGGCTTGCACATGCACACGCAAACACAAAGCGGTCCTGAAGACAAAAAGATCTGAGCATGTTTTCGGTTCACTCCTATTTATAACCTGCAGGTGCACCTTATTCGGTGACGTCATGCCTGGCAGAGGTTATAAGCCGAAGGTATTCGGCGGTTTTGACATGCACAGGCTTCAGAACCGGGCAACAAAGAGATGTTCCCATAGCGTTTTCACGCAGCATCGAGTGTAGCTTTTGAAAGGGAACAGCTGTGCCCACCTTGTGATCGAATCCCATGTGACACCCAAATATGTTGTCCTCTGAACAGGAAAGAGAACGCCTTTCGTGGCGTTGAGTCTCAATCCTAAAGAATGGATATGAGCTAGGATGACATCCCGATGTCAAAGCGCTAGCTATTAAGACTGAGCTAGGATGTGAGACAGTAAATTTTTATCAACAAAGTAGAGTCTTGCGTTCTGCTAACCAGAACCTGTTAGTGGTCCCTCGGTCAAGATCCAAACAATGGGGTGATCGCTCTTTCTCAGTGGCTGGTCCTAAACTCTGGAACGCCATTCCACCTGAGTTACGCAGCATTACGGACCTCCCTCTGTTTAAGGAAAAACTGAAGACTCACTTGTTTAGAATAGCTTTTAATATGTTATAGTTTTATGTTAAATTTTTTATAATTTTAACTTTTTATTTTTATTATTATAATTTTTATGGCTATGACTATTATTTAATTTTTCATTTATTTATTTATAACTGTATTTTATTCTGTTTGTATTTTTATTTCTATTTTTAATGCCATTGTATTGTCATTTTTAGAACTGTGAAGCACTTTGGTACAACTTAGGTTGCTGTAAAGTGCTATAGAAATAAATGTTGATTGATTGATTGATTGATTGATTGATCAGCCAGTCATCTATACAATTCAGAATACAGATGCCCTGGAATCATAGAGCGACAGCTGCATCCGTCCATTTTATATGTGCGGGGTGACAGGGCTAGGCCAGATAGAAGGACCCGATACTGGTAAGCTTCGCCCCCGAAAGCAAACCTCAGGAACCTCCTGTGTTGTGGCAATATTTCTATATGAAAATATACGTCTTTCAGGTTGACCGTCACAAACCAAACCTCTGGTTGAATTTGAGAACAATCATTTTGGCTGTCAACATTTTGATGTTCAGCCCAAGAAGATGTAAAATTGGACGCAACCCCCCATCTCTCGTCTGGCAGGGGAACATGCTCTATGGCCCCTTTGCCAGCAAACTCCTTCTGTAATTGCTAAGTCAGCAGATGTGCTCGCTCCGGTTTCATGGAAGTGAAGTCCACGACATTGAAAATGCAGAGAACGATGTGCAACAGGGGGGGGTGTTAGGTGTCCGGCATCCTGAAACAAGGCAGGAAGGAACCGAGCACCTAACATTTCGCTGGAGACCGCTGCTTCCCGAAACACCAGTGGTGGCGGAGATTAGACAACGGCCCCCATAGGGTGCCATGGAGGAGTCTTTATTCCTTATTGGATTTTTACACGTCCCTCCCCAGGGGGAGACACCTCCGTGGTCCTGGGCACGTCAACCACAGGACTTACTTTTTGGCGGAGATAATGCTCCTCAGGTCCGGTGCTTTTTTTTTTTTCTCTCTCTCTCTCTTTGAGATGGATTGTGAAGCGCAACGAGTCCTTCCCCTGTCTCTACGAGGGGGTAGCTGGCTCGGCCCACACTCCTTCTGCACCTCGCGCCTTGTGGGGACCAGACCTGGTCGGGACTGGGTGACCGACGGTCCCTACTCCTGAGCACGGCAGGGAAGAAACCTCACAGAGGTCTGCTCGTAGAGCTTCGCCTCCTGAACCTAGTGGCGGCGGTGTTTACAGCCGAAAGGCGAGAGGGGGGGGCATCAAGGAGGAAAACACGATCCCTGACCTCGATGCCCATGAGATTAAATCACAGATGTCTCTCCGTGGCGACCGCGGCAGCCATAGAACGGCTGATAGCACGGGCCGTCTGCTTGGTGGCACAGAGAAATAAATCTGTGGCTCGGCGCCGTCGATAGATCCGCCAGTGTTCAGAACTCTTAGCAGGTGAGCTTGGTATGCCTGCAAAACTGCCATGGTGTTCAGGGCAGCACCAGCCTGACCCGCTGCCTGAAAAGCTTTCCCCACCAACGAAGATGTTAGTCTACACGTCTTGGTGGGCAATGTGGGCTTTTTCAGGGAGGATGAGCTCCC
The DNA here is from genome assembly GCA_030347435.1 of Clarias fuscus. Lineage (NCBI taxonomy): Eukaryota > Metazoa > Chordata > Actinopteri > Siluriformes > Clariidae > Clarias > Clarias fuscus. Next base: position 6,696,199 of record CM059204.1, on the reverse strand, counting down.
AGGAGAGAGATAGCTCGCAAGGTCTCTTCAATCTGGGGTATCATCATAAAACGGGATGAATAAGGCTTATTCCATGAAAGAGTTAACTCGTCATGGAGGTTGCCAAAAAAAAGGGGGGGGGGGAACCCTCGTTGAGACCCCTCCCCTGGCCACCCGACACAAACCTGTCGTCTAACTTTGAGCGCTTGGGGATTTTTATTTATTTATTTATTTATTTTATTCCTTTTATTTATTTATTTATTTTTGCGGCGAGAGAGGAAATCTATTCAGCCCCTTCACAAAAAGCGCACAGAAAGTCTTCATTGCACAATCACTTTATAGTATTATCTATAATAATATGAAAGTTTTGGGGCTAAAATAAGTGCAGTGATAATAGTTGGGGTAACTTGCAGATGAATAAACACTACTATAAACAATTCCAACAGTGCAACACAAATACTTTAAATACATTTTGCAATGTGGTGGTGAGAGCAGAGCACACTGTTATACAGTAGCTCTGTGGTTTCATCAAAGGATGTTTCAACTGAAATAAGCAAAAAAAAAATTTTTTTTAATGTTTTTCATTTACCCAAATAAATTGCACAATTAATGAGTGTTGTCATTTTGAACATTGACATTTTGAATCTAACTGGATCTAACGGGATCTCAACATTTGTCACACTCATGGTCAAGTGTTATTTCACAGAAAACAAACTACACAATGCTCACATGCGCCTTTAACTGAGAACAAACCTATGAGGTTATTGCAAGAAATTTACTGGAATTTACAGAACCTGGACGTAACATTAACAATGAATTAAATCTGAATAAAAACATGTATTTGTCTAGCCTAAAAGCTATGACATGTCTAGTCTGTTTTTAACTCGTAACTCTGCAGCACTGAAATTCTGCATGTATTTAATTCTGAACAGCTAAAAACATTTCTGTTTTAGTGACACGCAACCAAAGAGGCCAAATGCTGATAGAGGAAGTGACAGTCAGCAGTTTAGTGACATCATCCCCACATTCTGTGATCAGTGTACACACCCCAGTGTTTCAAGCATCTTTAAAATGATTGGCTCTAAATCTTGTAGTATAAGCACATGTACGACGCTGTAAGAACCTCCATGAGTAACAGCCAATGAGAGAGCAAGAGGAAACTGTAGGGGGACGAGACAGGAACAACCAGAACACCGATCATGATGAAGGAGACTCAGCGTTCTACATGAACCCAGGACATAGACGGGATTGAAAAAGCTATGAATCATGTTTATATTTATATTTAGTTTGATGATAAACAACAACAAAGTTTAGTGTGCACAATTCTTCTCCTCAATATGACTTAGATTACTGCATGATTCCATACTGTAAAGGCTTTAAATTGTAAATTCTTACACATACTGTTTAAGAGAGAGAGAGAGAACAGCAGACTCACCTTCAGTGACATGAAGCTGTATGAGGAGGAGAAGAAAACACACCTGCATTCTTACTGAGGACCCAAACACACACATTAATCCAAAGAGAGAATTAGAGCTAAACACACACTGACCAACTGCTGCACCGTGTCTCACCATAATGAACACACTCTACAGATCACATACTGCACGTTAAGCACTTTAAACTCCCACATATTCACAGGAAGTATAAAAACAGGAAGCACACATTTAGCAATACATCCCTGACCAACAGTTTTTTCAAGTCTGTTACAAAACATAACTGAGACAGATGACTGACATCATTAACAGACAGCATTTGTGCAGGGCTGAAGAGACAGCAGCACTGGCCTGGTGCAGGGTAAAGACAAAAATTACTCATCCCTGTCCCCGCCCCTGAACCTGATTTTAATTGTTCGGGTGTATGCAAAATTGAGGGATATCAGATCATCTAGGCCTAAATCTGAAAAAAAAAAAAAGGAAATTTTGGTATTCGGTCTTCATCACTCCAATGTACTGTATGACCTGCATTAAATAGCAATGTTCTCTGGGTAATTAAAATGATAATAGTAGGGACAATCAGAGCATAAATGAACACCATTTTAAACATCTCCAAGAGTGCTAAACAATGCATAATGCACAAACACTTTTGCACTGTGGTGGTGAGAGCACAGCACACAGTTATAGCTCTGTGGTTTCCTCAAAGGATGATTTAAGTGAGACAAGTAAGAATGTTTAGATAAAAAAAAAAAAATATATATATATATATATATATATATATATATATATATATATATATATATATATATAATATTTTCTGTAATTCACCCAAATGAAAGAGATTACTGAGTGTTGCCCTTTTAAATGGAAGGAGCTCTCAGGAATTTAACTGCAGTTGAACAGGAGCTGGATGTAACATTTATAAAAGTACAACTTGTCTAACCTTTTTTATTTTTTGTTATTCTGCAGCACGGAATCTCATTCAAAATGTATTTCACTTTAAACAGCTGAACACACGTCGTTTTTTAGTGACACACCACAAAAGAGGCCAAATGTAAGCAGTGACGGTGTAACCAAACCATGGATAAGCAGTTTAATGACATCATCCCCACATTCTGTGAACAGTGTACACACCCCTGTGTTTCAAGCATCTTTAAAACAAGAGAGAGAGAGAGAGAGAAACAGCAGACTGACCTTCAGTGACATGAAGCTGTATGAGGAGGAGAAGAAAAGACACCTGCATTCTTACTGAGGATCCAATCACACACATTAATCCAAAGAAACAATTAGAGCTAAACACACACTGACCAACTGCTGTACCGTGTCTCATCATAATGAACACACTCTACAGATCACACACTGCAAGAATAGCACATTTCATTCACACCTTCACAGGAAGTGAAACCACAGAAGGAGCTAAACTTACCAGTTCATCGCTGACCAACAGAACTAAGAAAGTCTCTTATGTACAAAGTTTATGTATTAAAGATTTAATATAAATTAGATTGTATAAAGAATTAAATTATCAAATATACGACTGATATCAAATGTACAACTCTTATTAATTTTAAACTTGGCATATTTAACCAAGGAAGTGCAAACTTAACAGCTCTTTTTTTTTAGCCCTGCAGAAGAGTGTAACCCTAATAAGGGTAAGGGCAAAGTAAGACACTTCAGATAAACACACACAAAACCCAAACACTTTCCATTTACTAAAGAACAAAATGAGAAAAGGCATTTAATGAAGTGCGTGATTAAGCAGAATGAAAATGCAAAAACTGTGTGTGTCTTTTATTGTCATTTATTATATATAACATAAGGCATGTCCTGTGTAGCAGAAGGCGGGGCCAGGAACAGAGGGGCGGAGCCTGAAAGAGGAGTAACATCAACAACAGACATCATTTTGTAGGCCTGAAGAGGACATCAAATTTATATTTAATGTTTCTCAGCCAAATAATAAACATTTTCAAAATATGGTTTAATTTAGCAGTTATGTATAATAGTTGATAGAATGAGATATTTATGGAACATTTATGTAAAGATCATACAAGAAAGTCTTTAGACAGAAGAGTTTACACTTACTGTACTTGTTGCTCAGTTACATAACAAGTTGTGTTTTTCTTTTGACATTTTAAAACAAACAAAAACAAAACAAACAACCTAGGTCTGAGCATTCTCACTCAACATACACCAGGTCTGATTTAGAATATAGAATGTATTCTAGGAGTGTTACAGTATTTGTTGAAAATGAATGAAAACCCCTGTCTAGTCCAGACCCCAAATGAATTGAATGATTAAAAAACGTTATATTATTCCACTAGAGGGCAAAGAAGAGCAAAAACTCAGAGCTGAAAAGCATGCTATTCAGAAAATGTGCTAATAGTTTAAACCATCATTAGCAGAAGAAATGCTGAGCGATGCCGAATCATCAGGTGTGTACAGTAGGATTGTTGCTGCAGTTAAACATCCATATGTTCTGTTGATGTTGATCTCTACTGCAGACTCACTGTTCCATCTCCATTATTTCTGCTGTAATGAACTCTATAAGGACCTGGAGAGGAAAATACACACCTGTGTGATGTTGGTTCAGAAAATCAACAAAACTCTGTGTGTTCATTCATTTGTTTATTTGTCTTATGAGGCTTGAAAACCTGTATAGTATGATGAGAAGAGCTTGAATGTTTGAAAGTGTGTGTACCTTTCTTTCTGGTGCTGCAATAGATCACAGCTATGATGATGTGCAGAAAGATCACAGTCACCACAGCGAAGGGGACGAAGGGAAGAGACTCTGCAGAGACATTAATAATATGAGTATAAGATAGAAACTTTAATGCTTTTTATACTTGCTGTAAGAGAACATTTCATACAGTATGTTACAGCAGAGGAGTGCATCACCTATAAAGCATACATATAATTCTAAAAGAGTAATTTGTCTTTTTAGGGAAAAAAATATTTTTTTTTTCCTGGTAAATATTCAGAGCAAACATGAATCACTAAAACTGTTAAAAAAAATTAAATGCAGTGAATTGATCATTACCTTTTCCAGATGTTTTATAGTGTGGATGTGTTTCATCATTGACCACCAGGGTTAGTTTTGTAGGTGTGACATCTACAAAAAAAATTTGAGTGAAATATAAATGTAATGTGAGTGTTGTGTTTGAGTTTGGCTCCAAGCTGATGCATTAACCTGCACTAACGTTCCTTACTGTGTGTTACAGTGGTGTGTAGTACCTGGTGTGGAAGTTGTTTTAATCTGTCGTGTCGGTGGTGAAGGACTTCTTGTGTCCTCTGCAAAGAGAAAAAAAAAACTTATGAATAAATTTAGATATCTAGTCATAAGTTAAAAACATTCAGAAAAAAAAGATCACCATGATTTCAGCAAAGACCAACATATTATTTTGTTCTCTGGTTGTGAAGCCTGTGTGTATCAAAACGCCAAATACTTCGGCTTATAACCTCAGTCAGGTGACGTCACCCAATAAGGTGCACCTGCAGGTTATAAATAGGAGTGAACCGGAAACATCCTCAGGTCAATTTTGTCTGAAGGATGTCCAGGCACTCTTGCAGTGCGGCATTGAAGCGCAGCATCTCGTTCCTGCTTTATCAGGGAACAGGGTTACAGTTAAGTAACCCGAGACGTTCCCTTTCAAAAGCTACGCTCGATGTTTCGTGAAAACGCTATAGGAACAAGAATACCAACACCACCACACTGCAAGTGTCTGGAGCCCCAGGTTGTGTAGCGTGTGTGCACAATAGCCAAGGAGGTCTCACACCTAGCTCTGGGATGCTGACTCGAGGATCCGCAAGCTCGGAGTAGCATTGACATCCAGACTATCAAATCTAACAAATGTGTGTGGAGAGGACCAGCCTGCCGCATCACACACCTGCTGCAAGGGGACGCCTCTTGCCAGAGCAATTGATGAGGCAATCCCCCTGGTCGAATGAGCACTGATTCCCAGAGGCGACGTGTGACCACGCGCCTCATAGGCTAGGGCAATAGCATATCTCACCCAGTGTGACAACGTCTGTCTAGTGGCGGCCGCCCCACGGTTGCGGCCCCCATGGCAAATTAAAAGCTGCTCTGACTTACGCCACTGGCTAGTGCGGTGGACGTAAATCTGAAGGGCACGTACTGGACACAGTAAGTGAAGTCTTTCCTGCTCCGGAGCTGTGAAAGGCGGAGGACAGAAGGCTTCAAGAATGACTGGGTGCATGGTCGAGAATGGAACCTTCGGAAGATAGTTTGGGTGAGGATGCAGAATAGCTTTGACTAGCCCAGGGGCAAAGTCTAGGCAGGATGGGGAGACTGACAGAGCCTGCAGATTACCAATCCTCTTAGAAGGAGTAATAGTGATGAGAAAAAAAACATCTTAAGAGACAGAAGCCTGACTGGCGCTGACTCTAGTGGTTCGAAAGGGGTGTCAGCCAGGCCTTCGAGCACAATAGCTAAGTCCCACGAAGGGACCGTCATTCTAGTGAGCGGCCCCAACCATTTAGCTCCACGAGTAAACCGGGCAACTAAATGGTGCTTTTCCACAGAAACCCCATCGGTCCGAGGATGCTGAAATAGCGGCTATGTATGTTCTGAGAGTACTAGGGCATAAGCCAGAGGACAACTTTTCCTGCAGAAACTCCAGAACTAAAACAATCTGACAGTGGACTGGGTCTACATGTCTTGCCATGCACCAACTTTCAAATACAGTCCAATTGAGGGCAGAAGTTCTTCTAGTGAAGGGAGCCCTGGCACTTAAAATGGTTTCAATTACACTGGCTGGAAGACCAGCATCTCTTAGTGTCACCTTCAGGGGCCAAACGTGAAACTTCCAGAGCTCGGGCCGGGGATGAAATATTGTCCCCTGCGCCTGAGACAGAAGATCCATCCTCACTGGAATCACCCAGGGTGAGCCATTGAGGGAATATATTAGATCCGAGAACCACACTCTGGTCGGCCACTGGGGCGCTATCGATAAGAGGCGCAAACCCTGTTGATGGACCCTCGCCAGGACTCCTGGGAGCAGAACTATCAGAGGAAATGCATAAAGGCATAATCTGGGCCATGTGTGGGCCATCGCGTCCAGACCCAGGGGAGCTGGAGAAATCAGAGTAGTAAATGGGATATATAAAATCTTTCCCAGATTTGACTGACTACTTTGAGGTGGAGTTTCCAGTCCCCATCTGTCACAGCCTGTCTGGATAGCAAGTCCGCTCCTACATTCATGTGCCCCGGAATGTAAATTGCCCTGAGGGACAGGAACTTGTCCTGTGCCCAAATCAGAACCTGGTGCACTAGGTTGTTCAAGCAGCATGAGCGCAGTCCACCCTTTATGTACGAGACTACCACAGTGTTGTCCACCCGCAATAGGACATGGTAACCTCTCAACTGCTGGAGGAAGTGTTTCAGGGCCAGAAACAGAGACATCATTTCGAGGTAATTAGTGTGCCATGCGAGAAGATGACCTCTCCAGCTCCCTTGTGCTGGATGGCCATCCAAGACCGCACCCCAGCCCGTGAGGGAAGCGTCTGTTGTTAGCATCTTGCGACGACAAAACGGACCTAAAGTGGGACCCAAAGTCAGAAACCGGGGTCTGAACAACATAGAAAGGGTACAAAGCCCCCTTATTAGCCTCTGGAGATTGGCCCTTGAATGAAATCCCCTGGCTCTTAGCCACAACTGAAAATGCCCTCATGTGCAGTAGGCCCAAAGGTATCACCGTAGACGCAGCTGCCATGAGACCTAAAAATCATTGAAAGTGATGTGGAGTCACTTTCTGGCCTAGTCTGATTTCCTTCAGGGTGTTGGAGGATGGGTTCGGCACAAGCGGGAAACAGCTGTGCCCGCCTTGTGATCGAATCCCATGTGACACCCAAATATTTTGTCCTCTGAACAGGAAAGAGAACGCCTTTCATGGCATTGAGTCTCAATCCTAAAGAATGGAGATGCACTAGGATGATATCCCTATGTCGAAGTGCTAGCTATTAAGACTGAGCTAGGTTCAGCCAGTCCTCTATACAATTCAGAATACAGATGCCCTGGAATCATAGAGCCAGAGGCGCATCCGTGCATTTTATATGTGCGGGGTGACAGGGCTAGGCCAGATAGAAGGACCCGATACTGGTAAGCTTCGCCCCGAAAGCAAACCTCAGGAACCTCTTGTGTTGTGGCAATATTTCTATATGAAAATATGCGGCATTCAGGTTGACCGTCACAAACCAAACCTCTGGTTAAATTTGAGAAACAATCATTTTGGCTGTCAACATTTTGATGTTCAGCCCAAGAAGATGTAATATTGGACGCAACCCCCCCATCTCTCGTCTGGCAGGGGAACATGATCTATGGCCCCTTTTCCCAGCAAAGTCTGTAATTGCAAAGTCAGCAGATGCGCTCGTTCCGGATTCATGGAAGTGAAGTCCATGCCATTGAAAACGTGGAGAATGATGTGCAAGGATGATGGGGGGTGTTAGGTCTCCGGCATTCTGAACAAGGCAGGAAGGAACCGAGCACCTAACATTTCACTGGAGACTGCTGCTTCCCGAAACAACAGTGGTGGCGGAGATTAGACAACGGCCCCCAGAGGGTGCCAGGGAGGAGTCTTTATCATTTATTGGAATTTTACTCGTCCCTCCCCGGGGGGAGACACCCCCATGGTCTGGGGAATGTCAACCTCAGGACTTCCTTTTTGGTGGAGATAATGCTCCTCAGGTTCAGTGCTTTTTTTTTTTTTTTTTCTCTTTTTGAGGCAGCTTGCGAAGCGTGACGAGACCCTCCCCTATCTCTACGAGGGGGTAGCTGGCCTTCTCTCCTTCTGCGCCTCATGCATCGTGGGGACCAGACCTGGTCGGTACTGGGTGGCTGACAGTCCCGACTCCTGAGCACGGCAGGAAAGAAACCTCAGAGGGGTCTGCTCATAGAGCTTCGCCTCCCGAAACCTAGTGGCGGCAGTGTTTACAGCGTCGCCAAAGAGGCCGAAGGCGAGAGAGGGGGCATCAAGGAGAAAAACGCGATCCCTGCCCTCGATGCCCGTGAGGTTAAAACAAAGATGCCTCTCCGTGGCGACCGCGGCAGCCATAAAATGGCCGACAGCACGGGCCATCTGCTTGGTGGCACAGAGAAATAAATCTGTGGCTCGGCGCTATCGATAGACCTTCAGAATGAGCTCCCAGGAGAGAGAAAGCTCGCAAGAGTCTCTTCAATCTGGGATATCATCATAAAACAGGGGATGAATAAGGCTTATTCCATGAAAGAGTTAACTCGTCATGGAGGTCACGACAAAAAAGGGGAGGAACCCTCGTTGAGGCCCCTCCCCTGGCCACCTGACAGAACCTGTCGTTTAACTTTGAATGCTTGGGGATTTTAATTAATTTATTTATTTTTGCGGTGAGAGAGAAAATCTATTCGGCCCCTTCACAAAAAGCGCCAGAACGCGCTTGAGAAGCGGACGCTAAAACTTCCTGATCCGGGGAGAGCGCGAGAGAAAGGGGGAATTCCATCTCATGCGCGTCTGCCAGATCGGCACTCTATGTCCATAGAAGCCAAGGAGTCATCTCTTCCGTCTGCTCACAAGAAGCTCCGAAGCGCGCTTGAGAAGCGGACGCTAAAAACTTCCTGATCCGGGGAGAGTGCGAGAGAAAGGGGAAATACCGGCTCATGGTTTCTCTTTAAAGAGACTCTTTAAAGAGGCGCGAAGTGCCTTAATAGGGAGATCACAATGCTTGCACTTTAATACACACACGCAAACACAAAGCGGTCCTGAAGACAAAAAGATCTGAGGATGTTTGCGGTTCACTCCTATTTATAACCTGTAGATGCACCTTATCGGGTGACGTCACCTGACTGAGGTTATAAGCCGAAGTATTCAGCGGTTTGATACACACAGGCTTCACAACCGGAGAACATAGAAATGTTCCCATAGCGTTTTCACGCAGCATCGAGTGTAGCTTTTGAAAGAGAACAGTGAATTACCTTCAACTGTGAGTCTGACGTTTCTATATACACTGTTGTTGAGGCTACACCTGTAACCTCCTCCATCCTCTACAATCAGCTGTGAGATGAGCAGAGAGAGATTTCCTGAAGAGTGATCATTAACCAGCTGTAATCTGTCTTTGTACTGCTCACTCTCAGGAGATATCTTTATCCACTTTTTTTTTTTTTTTTATTGTTGTGTATTTCGTCCATGTGAATGTCACAGGTGTGGTGTGGAGATCAGTGCAGAAGCAGGGCAGCAGTACTGAGTCTCCTGTGTGTGCAGTGATGGGTTTTATGTTTTTGTTTTCTTTCAGTCTGCAGCCTGTAAGAACACACCAGTTTCTGATCTGTTAATCAGCAGTTTGCCATCTGCGGCAAAACTCTGTAGCTACACAATGGCTAGACTGTTTTTATCTCATAGTACTCTGGAGCACAAAAACTCGGCATGTATTTCATAACTTAAACATGCACTGTGTTGCTGCCAAGTCCGTCTCCAGGCTGCTGACACAGGAGCAGAAAGGAACATCATGTCAAAGTCTGCTCTGAACTCCATCAGTATGCTGTGGATGACGTCCTTCATATCAAGGATCTTTACCAGTGAGAAAAATTGGGTGTACGTCCATGACCATGATATAAAGCAAAAGTCTTAACAATGGAAGAGCCCATCATCTCCACAAATGAAAAAGGCGAGACAGGTCAACCAAGTGCATGTTTGTCTAGCAACCACTGGTTTATACGAGGGGCATTAAAGTCAATGCGGGACGTGTGATGAAATTTGTAATGAATAAAATTGATTAACATGTGTGTAAATCTTCAAGCATAGTACAATGAGACTCTTAGCTGCAGTATAACATTTGAATTGTTAAACAAAAGTACACACAACCTCTAACTCCTTAACTCAATAATGTAGAAAACTCACAAAAAAATTTCTTTCAGAAAAAACTAAAAATCATATGTACATGTACATGAACCTAGGGCATAGACGGGAATTAATAAAGCTCTGGCACAAAGTTTTTGTTAAATAAATGTTAAACAGGGGTAATAAAAGCCCCATGATGAACAGTTTCTTATGTTTTTATTTAGATTTGGTTTTGATAGTAAATGGAAAAACTGTATAAAATTAATATATAATATACTATTTGATAGAGAGAGAAAGAGAGAGAGAGAGAGAGAGAGAGAGAGAACAGCAAACTCACCTTCAGTGACATGAAGCTGTATGAGGAGGAGAAGAAAACACACCTGTGACCCAAACACATACATTAATCCAAAGAGAGAATTAGAGCTAAACACACACTGACCAACTGCTGCACCGTGTCTCACCATAATGAACACACTTTACAGGTCACACACTGCACAATTAGGAATTTAAAGCACTCACACTTTAAAGAAAAACTGAAACCACAGGAAGTACAAAATTATCAGGATATCGCTGACCAACTGAACTAAAATGTGTCATGTTTGTTGCACAACATTATTAGGTTTATGCTCAAAAGTGTAATAAATTATAATACTAATAAACATTTAATGAAGTGCAAAACCAACACCACTGTTTTGACCTGCAGAAGAGTCAAGTCCAATAAAGGCCAGGGTGAGATGAGGCGGAAAAACCTTAACACTATCCATTTGCTAAAAAAATAAACGTTCAATAAAAAGCAGAGATGAGACACTTAATGTAGTCTTTGATTAAGCAGAAAGGAAATGCAAGTGCAAAAAAATAAAAATAAAAAATAACAATAACAAAACAAAACAAACAAACAAGCAGTGGCCTAAGGGTGACCTCTGTGTAACCTGGAATAGTGACATCATCTATAGACTTTATTTCTACAAGCCTGGAGACACATCAATGCTAAAACACAAGAGACATTTCATGTAAATTCAGGACATGAAAGGAACAAGACCCCCATATGTCACCGAACTTGTGCATTGTACAGGGTGATGTGGTTTTATTTATCAGCTTTAGTTTTAAAAAGCCAGGCACATGTGCACATATGCTCCACATAGCCTGAGCCACATATTAAACACTGTTAAACCATGTTTTAATTTAGCAGTTATGTATAATAGCTGTTAGAGTAAGGAGAATTGTTGCAGTGGCCCACTATGAATATTTTACGGTGGCCGAAAAAGGTTAATCATCTTTCCCATAAATGTGCATGATTTTTCCCATGAACAAGCAATACTTTTCCTGTGTGTGCGCGTTTTTATGCGCGCAACTACTTTTTCCCGTCTAAGAATTCTCTTTCTTGTTTAAGTTGCAAGCTAAAGCTAATGCATAAGGCACTATGAGATTTCAAGGCTGGCAAGGACACAGTGAACACATAACCATGCCGGTGCAGCTCCAGGACTTATCATGGTGGAATATACAGTGAATTATAGCATGATAATTTGCAATTGGACATAATTACCAGATACTGTTTAAAATATGAAATTAATTGGATGTTACTGTTTAGGACAGTAGCTTTATAGCTTTGTAGCAGTGCTAATATTATTGGAGTGTTTGAATAACATACCGAGCCGAGTGTAAATGGCAGTCATTTAAAGGAATAGCAGTCTCATTTAGACCATTAAACACGCTGATGTAAACAATCAGCTCCATGGCATCTCTGTAATATACATCCAAATACCGATTTATAAGCCAGCTAATATCATTGTGCTAACCACTAGCACTTAGCATAGTACAACTAGCTTGTTTATTCATTCATATTTGGAAACATATCTGATGTAAACAATTAGCTCCATTGTTTCTGTAAAATGCCTGTCCAAACATGGAGTTGTAAGCCAGCTAATATAACCATGCTAAACGCTAGCTTACTGAAAAAGCTAAGAGCAGACTAAAACCAGACTATTAACTGTTCCCTAGTGCTAATTATAGCCCTGAGCTGCTAATAATACATACATTATGTGGCTAATTTTTACAAATCTTACAATTTCAAACAGATCATATTCAGATATTTTATAATGAAAAAATAATATACAGGGGGGGGGGGGGGGGGGGAATCAAACCAGTGCTTGTAATGAAGTTTCTTGTGAATGAGGGCATTAAACCAATTGTAAACACCCCCACCATATACCCATCCACTATTTCCACTGTTCACACATCTAAAAAGTCCATTCCAGCACTTAGGAGCAGAGAACGGTAATACTTTAGAAAAATAAATACATTTATGTTTGTGAAAAAGTTCAAAGGGTATGAATACTTTTGCAAAGCACTGCATGTGGTCTAGTTAATAAACAGTCATTCAGTTAAGTCAGACGTTTCTATTTAATGTACAAAAAGAGTTGATTTTATGAATGTTTTTGACATTTTTTGTTACATTTACATACAGTTATTTAAGACATTTCTCTATTCATTTAATAAATCATGAGAAAAATGGTCCAATTAAAATTTCTATTTTGACAACATTAAGATCGCCAATGAATCACAAAAACATAAATGAGCTTCGTGTCCAAAGTATCACCTCTCTGTGTGCAAAACAATATGAATTGCTTATAAGACATGAAAATGGAACGATTTGCCTTAACACTTAGTCGTCTGCAGGTGTTTTGGGGCCCTGAAAAAGTTCTGCCATGTCCTGACTTTTGTGTATTTTTCAGTTACTTATAAACATATAAATGGCTAAAGTCTGATTACACTGTATTCAGCTCAAACTGGGCTACAGTAATATGTAAGCACCATGTATGTACAAGTTTGTATAATGAAAAAATAAAAGTTATGCGTGATTATTGAAAACAACTAAAAAATAAGTCACTGAAATAAGACCACAAAACATATTTATAACATTTATGTACAAGACTTTTGAGACCTGGATCTTGTAGCCTGGAGTTTTTACTTCAAAAGGATGTGAAGATCATCCTGCTCACTCATTCACAGTAAACAATTTTATAAAACATTTTTTGTTGAGTGCGGTAAAGCGAGAACCACCACTCGCTTACAGATGTGGTAAATGTTCTTAAAAAGGTGGTAAATGATGCAATAGCCTGCAATAGCACTTCAGTGCAAAGTGAAATTTATTTATAGTGCACAGGAAAATGTACAGTCCACAGGAGTAGTATATTTACAGCTGTGAAGACAAAACAAGAGAGAGGAAAAAAAAAAGTACCAAAAAAACACAAAACAGCAAAATAAAAGGGGGGGACAAATCCAAATGTATCTACAATGTGTATCCACAACATACTGATATAAACAAACTAGCTCGAGCCACCACCGTTGCACTCTCGCTTCGACTTGGTTAACAAGCCATTATTTAGTCTGGTCTCTTCTTTTATAGGCCAGACTCCGCCCCTTCCTGGAACTTCTCATCAATAGGTAAATACAGTTCATCACGACCGCCTTACTTTACTCTTGTTGCATGGTTCATCACTTTTAACCCAAAAACTGGCATATGTTTCACAAAAAAAAACCAAAAAAAAAAAACATTCCTTTACATCAACTCCATTTACTAAATGCATTTTTTTTGCACATCCCCAAATTCAGACACCCCTCCTGACATTGCATAATGATCTGGCCAGACTCCGGTGCGTGGAGCCGGCGCGGTCAGTGACGTCATACCTGCCCGCCGCCCGGTCGCTCTGTTTGGCCGACTTATCGTTGCACACCGGAGTGCCGACCCTTGCATGCCAGTTACACACAGTAAACAAACAAAGACGTTACAATACAAAAAAAAAACATACGAGTGAGAAATGTTCGGGTTTATGAACACTTGTGTAAAAACGGAGTAATGTACACAATCTCCGTGTGCCAATGGAAGCGCGAGTGCACCCGCGCTGCTGATGGCAAAACAGCGGGAGGGGAATGAACGTGATTTTTTTTCAGCGGTAAGCGTGTATGTGTGTGTGTGTGTGTGTGTGTGTGTGTGTGTGTGTGTGCGTTTGTGTGTGCGTGAGTGTGAGAGAGAGTGATTGTGTGTGCCAGTGTTGTCCAGCGTTGACATTTAGGCAGCTTTGTCACATTACCTTCCCTCTCTTCAAGCCGCAGACTGGCCGGGACTCGGGACAGGTAGTCAGCGATTACATTCATCCTCCAGCGATTACATCCTCCAGGTTGATGATGTATTTTGAACGAGTAAGGTTGAAGGGATAAGTATTACCTTGTAACTCTGGCATTGTGATCTTTCATCGTTTGGATCCAGGTCAGTGCTCTATGGTCGGTATCAAGTTCGAACTCTCGGTCGAGGAGGTAATAACGTAAGCTGTCAAGGGCCCATTTGATGGCGAGACCCTCTTTCTCTACTGCTGAATATTGGGTTTCCCTTGGCAACAGCTTGCGACTGAGATAAACAACAGGTTTTTCTTCTCCTGTATCTCCTTGTGCCAGCACTGCTCCGAGTCCTGTGGCAGAGGCATCTACTTGCACCAGGAACTGCTGCAAGAAATTTGGGCTCTGTAGGACTGGGCTAGAACACATCTTCTCTTTTAGGGTATTTAAATGCTGTTTCATAGCTCTCCATCCATGGAATTGTATTGCGCACTGATTTACTTAGTAAGTCTGTCTGGGGTACTGCAATTGAGGTAAAATTTTTCACAAACCAGGTCAGTGCTCTATGGTCGGTACCAGCCCACTAACCCATAGGAAAGACCTCACCTACTTCTTTGTTCTGGGTCTTCGCCGAATTGCCTCCAACTTGTCCACTGGTGGTCACAGCTGGCCATTGTCCAGGTGATAACCAAGGTAACTAGCTTTCTGATGCACCCACTCACATTTGTTTACATTCAGTGTCAATTCTGCTGCTTGTATCTTCTTTAAGGTCTGCTGCACAGGTTGTATATGCTCAGGCCAGGAGTTACTGTGGATGACCGGTCATCCAAATAAGCAGCAGACCATTCTTTACAGCCTTGGAGAACTCGATCCATCAGCTTCTGAAACGTGGCAGGTGCCCCGTGCAGGTCAAAAGGCAGGAAAGTAAACTGGTACAGCCCCAGTGGGGTCCGAAACGCTGTGTATGGTCTGGAGGCTGGATCAAGGGGCACCTGCCAGTAACCCTTGCACAGATCCAGGGTGGTGATAAACTGGGCTCGCCCTATTTCCTCAAGCAGATCATCAATACATGGCATTGGGTAGGCATCAAACCTTGATTGGGCATTCAATCTACGGAAGTCGATGCAGCGACGCAGGGTCCCATCCTTCTTTGGAATGATTACCATGGGACTGCTCCATTCATTCACCGAGGGCTGTATTACTCCTAGCTCCAACATCATCTTGATTTCCTCTCTTAGAGGTTCCACCAGCCTTTCAGGTACGTTTCACAAAAAAAATAAATAAATAAAACATTCCTTTACATCAACTCCATTTATTAAACCCTTGCACGCCTGGTTACACACAGTAAACAAACAAAGACATTACAATACAACAAAAAACATACGAGTGTGAAATGTTCAGGTTTATAAACATTGGTGTAAAAACGGAGTAATGTACACAATGTCCGTGTGCCAATGGAAGTGCGTGTGTGTGTGTGGGAGAGAGAGAGCATGAGTGTATGTTTGCGTTTGTGTGTGCATGAGTGTGAGAGAGAGCGCGAGTGTATGTGTGTATGCGTGAGTGTGAGAGTCTATGTGTGTGCCAGTGTTGTCCAGCGGTGACATTTAGGGCAGCTTTGTCACATTCAGAAAGGCCATATGCTTTAATTCACACCAAAGAAAACAAAGACCTGTCCTGCCTCAGGTGATTATTAGTTATTAAAGAGCGACAGAAATTTTATGCCTCTCCTTGGTTTCACATGGATTATATAAACAAAGAATGGCTGTTTTCAACGTTATTTGCATAATTTAAAAGTAGACCCTTTATGCTTTCTATAGATATATTTCTCATGTCTGTGTGTGCAGTATTCTCAGAGTTTCAGTTCATTTTTATTTTTCAGTTAAGCTGTGTGAGCCAATTGGAGTAGGCAGCGCGAGCTCAGCGAGGAGCGAGGATAAATCGTGGTTGTAAACAGGCGAGGGTCGAAGCCGGGGAGTTGAGAGAAAGTCTGTGATCCAAGTTCGTAGTCGATAACAGGTAAGCAGTCAATAACGGGAAAATCCAAAAACTAGAATCCAAAAGAGGAGAGGCGAAAACGTGGTTGGTGAAACAAAATGAGGTCGATAACTGGGCAGACTATGACGAGAGGAAATGCTGGTATATTGGACTGGTAAGTCACACAATAAACTGGCGACGTGGTGGTGGCACAGTGTGGTTTATATAGGCATGAAAGGTGGTCACTGATAGCGTACAGTTGAATCCACTTTGATCAATTGGTGTCTAACCTGCAAAGCTGTCAGACACAAGAATTAAAGAGTGATTCCAGAGTTGATCCTCATGTCCCCTGTAGTTGACTATGGCTTTTTTGAGTTTGAAGCAGAAGTTGATGTGCAAATTTCCAGATAACTCGACAATCAGACCAATCAGTTTTTTTTTTTTTTTTTGGAAGCATGACTCCTTTTTGTATACTGTATATTACAAAAAGCAGTCCAAAACTTACAACCTAATGTAGTGTTGAACAGGTCAGGGTTCGGGCACGTTTCATCCAAGTGTCTTGGGCACAAAACTGGACCTTTAGCTCAAACAAGGACATATGACAAATTAGAACATTAATAAATTTGTAGCCTGTTTAACCCATACAGTATATCCATAAGTCATGGCACTTTGCCTTTTGTATTACTATTTAAAGAAAGTGTAAAGCCTCTATATGGTTTGTGTTGACCAACATCTGTAAATAAAATAATATTGCAATTAATAATATTCTTCCCCCCCTCCCCCAAAAAATATTTTCAAACTGAGCCCATTACTTGGCTGGGTTTTTTGATATTTTGGAGGAAGATCTGGATAGTACACAGTCCTTTTACAAATCAAAGTACATTAATCCAACACTGTTATGCTGAGCTTTGCAGGTGGACAGTGTCTGATTCATCCTCGCTGATGCCGGTGAGTTACTGTGCCCCACCCTTTTTTGTAATTTGGTGCTGTCCAAGGTGCTGACTGAGTTTCGTTTGTGCTTCCCCTAAGATGAGTGAGAAGATGTTGTCGTAGAGTGTGCACTGGTCTTAAGCCCGTCGCCACAGTCTGCTTAAAGACACCTGCATGTAAAGTTGTGAGAAAGGAGTGTAGAAATGTGCTTGAACTCTGTTTTATACACTAATTGTAGTCTTACCCATTCATTTCCAATGCCTGGTCATTTTTGACCGGGAACACCATGAGTGTATAAAAGTTCCATAAAACACACAAATTTTTAATGCCATTTGAATTAAAAAAAATTAAAGTTTAAATGCCATATGCGAACAAAGTAATTAATCTTAAAAGAGATTGATCAAATTTAAAAAGAAGAAACTTGTAAATCGGTCAGATTTGACCAGAACACAGCATGAGGGTTAAACACGACTGTAGGTCTGTCTGTTACTCTCAAGCGAATAGTGAGATGTAATGTTTTACACTTTTTTACAATCGCTATGACAGTTTTTTCAATACATTTAACAAGTTTCCTAAACTCTTAACGCACCAACACACCTAAAATACACAATTGGCAAAACGGTTAATTTCATGCTCAAAATCACACATTGTAAACTAAACCCCCAAACTCATTTTCAAAATACAATAATAAACTAACACAATATACTATGTCTAACAAAACCCTACAAACATGTTTTAAAATCAAATAATTATTCAAAACACTTACACATGTTCTCTTCCAACAGGAACATTAAGTCAATCATAACACAATGACAAAAAAAAAAACACTATTATCAGCTGAAATTACAGAAACTGCATTATTTTATGTCAGGTCTGCCCTTATATTTGAAGCCTCTCTATATTTTTGTTTTGTTGGGTTTAGTAAATGCATGCATTTAGTTTCTTTTGCTGCAGAAATGCAATACAAAAAATTAATGACCATCTTAGAATAGCTTTATAAAATGTACAGTTTAGGTAAAAAAAAACAGACACAGGATTGCTGCAGTACAGACTTTATTTGCAAAAGGACATTACTGCAAGATATACAAACACAAAAAGCACCGGAATTATAATAAAAAAACAAAAACAAAATAATCTTCTATTCTGCCCGGTCTTCTGCATTTGGCCACATGTTCTCATCCACATCACACCTGATATCTTCTCTGGCATGGCATCATGGGAAGGATCTTTTGGCATGCCTTATCCACCCCTGGCAGGGTTCAGCTGTGATGTCTTGACATGCAGCATCCATTGCATCCAGGAGGGACATTTGGTGAACATGTGGACATGTGGACGATGGTCAAAAACCTTCCATCTCCAGGCTGAGAAAAACTCAATAGGGTTGAGGAAAGGGGAGTAAGGGGCAAGGAAATGGGACATCATCCTTGGATGGGTGTCAAACCAGGCTGTGACTGCACGGGAATGGTGGAATGCCACATTGTCCCATGTGATAACATATATTGGCAATTGGTCTCCCACCTGTCCCCTTTCTAACTCTGGCACCAGTCTTTCGTGCCAGTCTTTTAAAAACAGGAGAAGGTAGTCGGTGTTGTAGGGGCCAATCTGACATTTATGCAGGAGTGCACCGTTGTTGGAGATTGTGGCGCACATGGTGATGCTGGCTCCTCTCTGGCCCGGCACGGTAACTGTGCCCCTTTGGCGAATTATGTTTCTCCCACAGCAACACCTTTTCGCCAAGTTGAAGCCAGCCTTGTCAACATAGATAATTTCATGTGGGACTTGATTGGCTTCCAACTGCATAACTCTCTGAAAGTAATTAGACACAGTGTATGTAAATGCTGTGCTGTACTGTATACCTACTGTATGTACTAATGTACTCCAGGTTTATAGAGCAGTTTACTGCAAAACACACTATGTATAGTACAGTAATGACTGTATTGCAGGCATTTCTTTCTTTCTTTCTTTCTTTCTTTCTTTCTTTCAAAGAGTCCTCTTTTAGAACATATGATCATGTCATTGGAAAAACCTCAACACCTAAGTGTGGTTCCTAGATGGGAATCAGCTGTGATTTATATATTTGCATAGCTGCAATAAGCTATTTCTCATTGGCAATGGAATAAAATACAGGCAATATATTTGTGTTTCAATTCACAATATGAACAGCTGTTCACTTTGACTTCAGCCTACAGTATATAAGTTATGTTTAGAACATGATGTTATTTGTTCTGACATACATTGTGAAAGCATTTGTAAATTTGACTGTAAAATTACATTGTTTTGGTCTTGGTTGAGCTTGTGTGTAAAAGAAGTTCAAGCATTTTAAATAGTTGTTAACTGTATGCATTTTGTATCAAAGCAACAAGAAATGTGTTAATTGTATAGCCTACAAAGGCGGATGTTGTGCTAACTGTGTTAAGAGTTTAGGAAACTTGTTAAATGTATTGAAAAATCTGTCATAGCGATTGTAAAAAACTGTATTAAGCTATTCTGAGATGGTCATACAGTTTTTGTATTGCATTTCTGCAGCAAAAGAAACTAAATGCATGCATTTACTAAACCCAACAAAACAAAAATATAGAGAGGCTTCAAATATAAGGGCAGACCTGACACATAAAATAATGCAGTTTCTGTAATTTCAGCTGATGATAGTGTTTTTTTTTGTCATTGTGTTATGATTGACTAAATGTTCCTGTTGGAAGAGAACATATATTAGTGTTTTGAATAATTATTAGATTTTAAAACATATAGTGTTATACGTGCAGTGTTATACGTGCAGTGTTATACGTGCAGTGTTTTGTTAGACATAGTGTATTGTGTTAGTTTGTTATTGTATTTTGAAAATGAGTTTTGGGGTTTTGTTTACAATGTGTGATTTTGAGCATGAAATTAACCGTTTTGCTAATTGTGTATCTTAGGTGTGTTGGTGCGTTAAGAGTTTAGGAAACTTGTTTCCTGAAAAAAACTGTCATAGCAAATGTAAAAAACTGCAACAGGGGAGATGAAAAAAAGAAAGAAAATAATAATAATAATAATAATAATAATAATAATAATAATAATAATAATAATAATAATTTAAGATAGTTCAATAAAAGTGTTTGAGACATGTATTTTATACATATGTATATGAAAAGATATGAAAGGAAAATGCTTGTTTATTTACAAATAGACAAATGTTAAAATTTTGAGCTACAAAACTATGCATTGTGGAATATTCAGTGCTATAATACTACACATGTTGTAATAGTCAGAACTGTGATTTTCTGGTGAAAACATTCATCAGTGATAAATA
This sequence comes from Clarias fuscus, assembly GCA_030347435.1. Classification (NCBI taxonomy): domain Eukaryota; kingdom Metazoa; phylum Chordata; class Actinopteri; order Siluriformes; family Clariidae; genus Clarias; species Clarias fuscus. The sequence goes on along the minus strand of CM059204.1, from coordinate 6,675,659 downwards.
CTATTTCACATGGTACAGTGACTTTAATGTGAATAGTGTAAATCATACTTACAGTGCTGTATGCAAATGCAGAATAAGAAGACAGACTACAGTAATCTTTTTGACATTTGACATTATTTATTTATGAAAAAACAAACAAACAGAATTTTAAAGATATGTACACACCTTAAAATATCATATCATATCATATCATATCATATCATATCATATCATATCATATCATATCATATCATATCATATCATATCATATCATATCATATATCAGATCATCTCAATATACAGTGGGGCCCAAAAATGTAAAAACGCTTTAATAGTTGTTGTCTATGCCCTTTTATAAAACTTAAATTAAATGATCACAGCAATGTTTAGTATAATGTTTCCTCAAAAGAAGTCAGTAGTCACACTATCATTGATGCCATCATTTGAGCATCGGAAAAGAGACATATAATTTGAAGTGTGTATTGTTTTTTTTTTTTTTTTATCCCTCTGTATATTTTATTTAATTTAGGCTTCTGTTTTTACATCCCAGAAACGCATACCAATGACATGAAACTTTTCATAATAACTATATAAAACAAAAAAGGAAATATATTATTATTATAATAAAAATATAGTATACTTGGTATGTCGTTAGACCAACTTCAGCTTTGACTCCAGCACACTTTCACCATGCACTGTTACAACGACTTCATGACGCATCACAGCATTTATTTCCATTTAGTATAAATATTTATATTTGTATACATTTTTCAGTGTGTGTGTGTTTGTGTGTTACTTAGTTAGTTTTGATGCTGGAATATACTGTAGAATCGTCTGATGCCACTGGAGTGTGTGCTGCTCTCACAATGTTACTGTAGACTACATTTGAGTACATCACATCATCCTGCAGGAATAGAACACGAATAACATGTTATTACACACAAACACACACACACACACACACACACACACACACACATACACGCGCACACACACACACACACACAGAGTATATGTACTATGTACACATACAGTACATAAATATGTATCGTGCGCACACAAACACACATATGTACACACAGACACACACACATTACAAACACACACACACACGTTCGTACACACAGAAACATATATACATGTAACACACACACATTTATACGTACACACACGCACATACATTTATACGTACAAACAGACACATACACATACATGTAACACACACACACACACACACATTTATACGTACACACAGACATATAAACACATTAAAAACACACACATTACCAACACACACATACGTACACACACACACATTACAAACACACACATGTACACACAGACACATACACACACATGTAACACACACATACGTACACAAACACATACACATGTAACACACACACACACACACACACACATTACAAACACTCACATACATACACATAGACACATGTAACACACACACACCTTTTCTTCTGGTTTGTTGTGTTTAGTTTTGAGATTTATAGATGTGTACAGGACATCAGAATCATTCTGTAAAAAGGCAAAGAAAACATGGAACATTAGACCAAATTCACAAATTTAGACGCACACACACACACACACACACACACACACACACACACACAGACACACACACAGACACACACACACACACGTAACATACACACACACACACACACACACACACACACACACGCACACACACACACACACACACTTAAAAACACACACACATTATAAACACACACATACGTACACAGACACATACTGTACACACACATGTAACACAAACACACACACCCACACATACTGTACTTACACACAGACACATACCCACACATGAAACACACACACACACACACACACACACACACACACACACACACACACACACACACACACACACACACACACACTACAAACACACACATACTTCTAGTTTGTTGCGTTTAGTTTTGAGATTTATAGATGTGTACAGGACATCAGAATCATTCTGTAAAAAAACAAAGAAAACATGGAACATTAGACCAGATTCACATACTGTACTTACACATACACACACACATACATCTTTTACCTGCTTCTTCTGTGTCCTCTGTCCTGTTTGTCCACCACCTGTCTCTGTCTGTCTTTGTCTCTGTCCTTTTACAATGAAACCAGATAGAGCGAGATAACATAAATCTGTGTGTGTCTGTGTGTCTACCTCTGCGTTTGCAGTATATGACTCCTAGTATCGGCAGCAGTAGAACCACAATAACAGCTGAACTGATAATGATGATGATGATGGTGGTGGTGGTGGTGGTGGTGTGAGGACCTGAGTGTGTGAGAGTCAGTGTGAAAAGCAATAAAAATGACACAGAGTGAGTGAGAGGATTCTGATTGTTCAGAAGGTGTTTAATAATGATTAAATTTTCCCTAACAGAAGCTCTGACAGTAGTGCAGCTGCAAATCACAGATTTATATAATTGAGTTTATTCATTAATGCTGCTGTTTCTATAGTAACAGTTTACACAGGGAGCTGTAAGATGGTTGATCCAGAATATCTAAACTTAACTAAAACATCCAGAATTATGAATGTTTAATTCCAGAATTAGCACTCATGTGAAACACAATTAACAAAATATGTTCTTATGCTACAGTATATGTAATCACTTAATTCATAAAAAAAATTGTTGGAAATGTTCACGGCAAACATGAAACACTATACTGTTAATGACATTAATGTGAATTGATCATTACTTTTTTCTCTTGCATTCATTTTGTCGTCAACCACCAGAGTTTGTGTTGTAGGTGTGGCATCTAAAAGAAATAAAAGAAAAAGATAAATGTATGATAAATTGTCTCCAAGCTGATGCATTAACCTGCACTAACTATCGTGCCTGTGTGTTACAGTGGTGTGTAGTACCTGGTGTGGAAGTTGGTTTGCTCTTTGGTGTGGGTGATGAACATTCTCTTGTGGCCTCTGTAAGGACATGAATATTTAGTCTAAATAAATTCAGGAAAGTTGCAGCAGCTCAGAAGACAGTCAGATAATCCATAACCAGAGAAACAGACAAAGATGGACAGCAGGACATGAAACAGAAATACTTCACATCTAATTTTTACAAATTATTTTTGCTTTTAGATAGCAAAACTGAATAAAGGTACTCAATTATATTTTATTGTATGGTAAGAGTAGAATAAAAATGTGCTGTGCACTTTATAGATATTAGAACCAGATTCACATGCTTTATATAATGAACAAACATCAACATATTGCATTGCTGTTACATCATCAGATTATTATTAGTCATTAGATTATCACTGAAGTAGCATTGTGTATAAAAATGAGTCATTTATTTTCAACAGTGAGTCTGAAATATCTGTATCCACTTGTTGTAACACTACACAAGTGAACTCCTGCATCCTCTACAGTCAGGTGTGATATGAGTAGAGAGAGATTTCCTGAAGAGTGATCATTAACCAGCTGAAATCTGTCTTTGTACTGCTCACTCTCAGGAGATATCACTACCCATTCATTTGTGTATTTCTCCCATGTGAATGTCACAGGTATGGTGTTGAGGTCAGTGCAGGAGCAGCGCAGCAGTACTGAGCCTCCTGTGTATGCAGTGATGGATCTTAAACCACTGGTCCCCTTCAGTCTGCAGCCTGTAGGAACACACCAGTTAATGATCTGTGAATGAGAAGTTCATCATCTGCAACAACTCTACACAACTACACACAATATATATATATTATAATTCATATATTTCACTCTGAACAGCTAAACACATTTTTTTTTTATGACAAATGACCAAAGAGGCCAATTGCTGGTGAAGAAAGTGACCGTTTCCTGACACATTCCTCCAAAAGACCCCAAAGTGGCTCAATAATATTCAGATCTGGTGACTGTGCAGGCCATGGTAGATGTTCAACTTCAATTTCACTTCCACTCTGTCACCAGTCTTGCTGTGTGTATTGTTGCATTATCATCCTGATACATGGCACCGCCTTGAGGATACAATGTTGAAACCATTGAGTGCACATGGTCCTCCAGAATGGTTCGGTAGTCCTTGGCAGTGACGCGCCCATCTAGCCCAGGTATTGGGTATTGGGACCGGTATTGGGACTCTCCCGGATGTGGGAAAGATAGTGAAGCTGGACTCATCAGAGAACAATACATGTTTCACATTGTCCACAACCCAAGATTTTCGCTGCTGGGACCATTGAAACCAATGTTTGGTTCACTGTAGACACTGGGCATATTGTTCACGCAGATTCTCAACCTGGATTCCCAGAATAAAGATGCTTGAAACACCAGGGTATGTACACTGTTCACAGAATGTGAGGATGATGTCAATAAATTTCTTATTCATGTCATGTGTTCACACTCTCTCTCACTCTGCTAGCAGTGAATGTGGTATGGTCTCAATAGGGCAAGCATGCAATGTGCAATAGGGCAACAGATTGTAGATGGGTCAGTTTGGGAGTCTAGGGAGCTGAAGCATGATGTGTTCTTCCATTGTTATGACGCTTCCACCTCAAGTTTTGAGTGTTGTGCTCTCTTAGACAGATTTTTTTCGCTTACCACAGTTATGGCGAGTGCTCAGCTGACCTATCAGGCCAGCCCAGACCATTCTGGTCATTCTCATGTGAGCTGTCCAGTGATATAGTAGGCTGCAAGGGCATACTGTATATAGGAACCTGGAAGAATAGGCCCTTCTGCAATGTCTTAATGACCTGTCTGGTGCTGGTGGTTGTGCCATGGGTGGGTTCATGCGGGCTGCCCTTGCTCTCCACTTTCTGTTGTTTAGTGAGGACATCATGTGACTTCCTGATGTGTGTCCATATTGTTCAATGCACTGTGCCTTCACATGCTTGAACTCCTTCTGTTTAGCTTCAGTAGGGGTGAAAATGATCTATGCCTCAAAAACTGTGCATTTTCTGCTCAGGATGACTTAATTCCCTAGCTCTTAGGAGAACTAGGTGAATGCTTTGATTTACATTTTGTGGGAAATTGAGGGAAATATACCCATCTAGACATGGATCAAAAACAAATTAAAATTTTTGGAAAACTATCAGTCCTCACTTTTTTCAATGTATGACTTGCATTGAATTTGACAGTTTTGGGGCTAAAAAAAGTGCAATGATAAGAGTAGGGGCAACCTGAGAACAACTAAACATTATTTAAAACTTTTTCAACAGTCCAACACACTGTATTATGCACAAATAAATTTGCACTATTGTGGAGAGCACAGCACACAGTTATAGCTCTGTGGTTTCCTCAAAGGATGCTTCAACTGAGACAAACAAACAAACTAACTAACTAACTAACTAAATCCAATATTTTTTAATGCACTTAAATGAATGATACTGAGTGATACTCATCATTTGTCACACCCATGATCAAGTGATCCACAGAACACACACTACATAATTCTCACATGCGTTTTTAACTGAAAAAAAAGAAAGAAAGAAACCATATGAAGATATGCTGGAATTAAACTACAATGTAACAGGAGCTGGATGTAACATTTATGATGAATTTAACTTAAATTTAAAGAATTACAATAAGAAAATTTAAAGGTCTAAAAGCTTCAACATGGCCAGTCTGTTTTTAGCTTGTGTTACTCTGCAGCACTGTAACTCTGCATGTATTTCATTCTGAATACTTGAACCCACTTCTATTTTAGTGACACATCACCAAAGTTGAGTAGTGAGAGACACAAGATGAAAGAGACATGTACCTCTGGACATAGATGGGGATTAATAAAGCTCTTATTTAATACATCACAGGTTTGATGGATGCTTCATGATGATAATTTTTTGTGGTTATATTTTTACTAGGTTTACTAGGTTAACTCTTAAAATATCAATAACACAAGTTCATGCTTTAAAGCTATTTGATGGAAAATTCTTACATATAGTGTTACCTGGAATATTAGTACATAGATATAGACATATAGATACTAAATAGAGAGCGAGAGAGAGAAAGAGAGAGAGACAGACAGGGAGAGAGAGAGAGAGAGAGAGAGAGAGAGAGAGAGAGAGAGAGAGAACAGCAGACTCACCTTCAATGACATGAAGCTGTATGATGAGGAGAAGAAAACACGCCTGCATTCTTACTGAGGACCCAAACACACACATTGATACAAGAAGAAAATTAGAGCTAAACACACACTGACCAACTGCTGCACTGTGTCTCATCATAATAAACACTCTACAGTATTTAGCAGATTACATCTTCCACACATTCTTAGGAAGCCATAAAAAGGGAAGCACAAAATTCGCAATAAAATGACAAGTTACACAATATACTGTAACTGAGACCATGTTCTAAAGCATGATAAATTAAAATAAAAATCTAATGACTATAAGCTTTAAACTGGTATCTATTTTAAATACCTCACTCCAACATCCACACACTTATATTTAACACAGGAAGGTCAACCTTAACAGCACTTTATTTGAACTGCAGAAAAGTGAAATACAAGGAAGGCCAAAGTGAGATGCTGCAGAGAAACACACAAACCACAGACAAAGGACTGGCATTATCAACAGACAGCATTTGTGGTGATCTAAAGAGACAGCAGCACTGGCCTGGTGCATGATAGACACACAATTTACTGCCTTCAAAATGTTTTAGCGGCAGTGACAGGGATTTATAAATTGTGTCTCTGATGGGTCTGGTGCCTGTAATGGGTGTGCGCCTAAATCTGTTATTGTTCCTCACTCACTTTGTAGACTCCCCAGGCATGAAGGGGTCAGGGCCACTAGGTAGGGCCGGCTGGGAATAATCATTGTTAATGGACCTCAGGCTTTCTTTGCATTATAAAAGCAAAGCAGGGAGTTTAGTCTGTGGTCCGGAAGCAAAGAAAAAGCATTGTGTTGTAGAATTTTATTAGAGAGTGGCACACGAGCGGGACGACTTTATGCGCCCCAGAGACGGAATACAGCCCTTTGATCTCTGCAAGAGGACAGCACAGGAAAGCTGCTTGATTCCCCACATAACTTTCACTCCCACATAGAGCCCATCTTCGCCTCCCTGCCGCCAAAGAGGTAAAGGCCACTAGGAGGATGCGTTGGGCCCCTGATTCCCGCCTGGAAAGCTGCCCAGCCGACAAACGTCCAGGAGAGACTCCCGCATGTGGTTTCGCCCCGAGTGAGCTGGGAGGGGCCAGTCTTGTCTCGTGAAAATGGGAGAGGCCATTGTCATGGGAGCGAGCAGAAGCGCTTCTTCTGCCTGCTCAATCCTGCTACTTTGCCATCGCTGCCTTTCACCAGCTGTTTGCCCGCATGCCAGCTGGGCACAACCTTATGACCTGCACCTGCACACCTTCACTCTTTTCCTCCCATGTCTTTCTATCACCTCTCCTTTAACCCTTTCCTACCCCATTTTTCCTTAATAAAATTGACTTTTTTCCCCGTAAGACTTCGCCTCATGTCTGCCACCTGTGCACAAAGGTTCAAACCCGTTACACTGACATTTAGCTTACTGACTTTGTTTAGCTGTGTCCTCCTTTTTGCAAAGGTTTGAGAGCATAAAGTGCTGAGAAATCAGGCATTCAATGAGGAGATTTGAGACATTTAACATGAGGACAGGAAATAAACAGAGCATGAAATCTACATTTCTTGATCCCTAACTAACATATAATCCATAATCTGCAAATGTTTCATTTTTTAACTGTATTTTGTCATGACCCAAGTGTGTGAGGTATTAAATAAATACTGAGCACTCACTGGAAGGCAAGTTTTAGTTTGATTTAGAGTCACCAACTCATTTTTTAGCATACTTTTGGAAGAAAAAACTGAAAAACACAAGCTGAAGATGTGAGGCCTAGGGTACTGAATATATATTATTCAATATACATAAAAGGGGAAAGGCTGACATGAAGCTGTATGAAGAGGAGAAGAAAACACAGATGCATTCTTACTGAGGACCCAAGCACACACATTAATCCAAAGAGAGAATTAGAGCTAAACACACACTTACCAACTAGTGCACCGTGTCTCATCATAATGAACACACTCTACAGGTCACACACTGCAAGAATAGCACATTTCACTCACAAATTCAGAGGAAGTGCAACCACAAGATTTACAAAAATTACAACAGAAATCAAATGTATCTCATGCCTGTTGCACAACAAAACTATGTTTATGCCCTAAAGACTAATACATTATAATACATTTTCTAATGCCAAGAAACAGTATACAAGATTGAATGTAGTCTGTAATTAAGTACATTACAACTGCAAGAATTGTGTGTCATTTATTATACATCACAGGCTGTATCCTGTATAGTAGGGGGTGGAGCCTGGGCCAGAGGGGTGGCCACAGTGGTGTCTGAAAGAGGAATGACATCATCAACAGACAACATTTCTCCAAGCCTGGAGAAACATCAATGCTAAGACATGAAAGACACATTTAATGTAAAATCAGGAAATCAAGAGAACAAAGCCCCCATATGTCTCCATGCAGAACCTGTGGATTTTATACGCTTGAGTGGTTTTATTTATCAGCTTTAGTTTTTAACGCCACAGGTGCATGAGTTATCAAATTCAGGTGAATAGGACTTAGGAAATGTTTGGGGAGGCAAAAATCTTCTTTAGTATCTTTCCAAGAGCCTGTGCACCTAGGTACCTTACAAAGAACAATTACACTGATACATCAGTGCAGAAGGGAGGAATTTCAGGTATGCCTGGCTGTGTGGAGCATACTCGTGTGGTGACACAGCTAATTCGGGAGGCCAGAGAGAACAAAGGTAACCTGTCGGTGTTATGGCTTGACCTAGCAAATGCGTTCGGCTCCATTCCTCATAAGCTAGTCCAGCTCACTCTGATAAAGTATCATGTTCCAAATAGGTGCCGAGACCTCATTGCAGACTACTATAACAATTTCAGGATGAGGGTCTCTTCTGGAACAATTACATCAGCTTGGCATAACGTGGAGATAGTGCAACCTGTCATAATACTTATTTCTGTGACGCTGTTCTACCTGGCCATGAATACGTTGATCAAGTCCGCTGAGGCAGAGTGCAGAGGGCCCCATATGAATTCTGGACAACGGCAGCCATCTATCAGGGTGTTTATGGATGACTTAACAGGTACAACAGAATCAGAGCCAGGCTTCCGATGGATTCTGAAAGGACTTGAGAAGTTAATGGAATGGGCTCGTGTGTATTTAAAACCTTCCAAATCAAGATCTATGGTGCTCAAGAAAGGCAAGGTGGAGAACAAGTTCAGGTTTTACATCCCAGGTTCAGCCATACCAAATATCTCAGAGAAGCCAGTCAAGAGCTTGGGCAAGGTTTTTGACAGCTATCTGTGAGATTCATCATCTATCCAGTTAGCTTGTGCTGAGTTGGATGGCTGACTGACATCTGTGGACAAGTCTGGTCTACCTGGAAAGTTCAAAGCCTGGGTCTACCAGCATGGCATCCTTCCCAGAATCCTGTGGCCCCTCCTCGTTTATGCTGGCCCAATCTCTATTGCTGAGATCTTAGCAAGGAAAGTCAGCAACCACCTTCGGAGATGGCTTGTGTTACCGAAGAGCCTAAGTAGCATCACACTTTATGGGCACAACAACATACTGCAGCTGCCCTTCAAATCCTTTGAAAGGCTAGAGAAGTATTGCAGTATAGTGATGCAAAGGTACCTGATGCTGGAATTCAAGTGAGGACAGGTAGGAAGTGGAAGATGGAGGCGGTCCAGGAGGCTGAGTCAAGGCTGCACAGCAAATGCAGCAAACAGTGCAACAAATGCAACAACCAACAATGGCCCAAGCCCCTCCAACATATGTGCAACATGGAAACCAGCAAGAACAAAATCAACCTATGAGGTGGCAAAGACTGGGCCCCAGGCCTATTGGAGGCAGAGGACAAAGGGGACCATATTAACAGCAACCAAGAAGACAGCCATTTAGAATGAATGCCCCAGGGCAAATTGACTCAAATACCTAAGATATGCAGTGCTGGCAATGCGGAGGAGCAGGACATATTAGAAGAAACTGGCCACAAATTACTTGTGGAATACAAAATGGACCACAACCTCAAAAACCATATGGTTTAAGACAGGCACCCCAAGAGAATGTGGGACCTCCTGGTCCAAGACAACCTGCTGGAACATGGACACAAGGATGACCCCAAAATCAGTGGCGGGTCCCTGGATGGGACCCACCCAGAATTGGAATTGACGAGGCCCAGAGGAGCCAGAGGGGAAGCAGATGCAGTATGTCTCAACACTGCATCCACAACAAGAACCAAATGTGATGGTGTCTATAAATAATTCACAACCAATTCCATTTATGATTGACACAGGTGCTACTTACTCATGTATAGGACGTGAAGGCTCCCAGCTCCATCTCTCAAGCAATACAATAAAAACCACAGGCTTCTCGAGACAATCACAGGTATTGCATTTTAAGGAGCCCCAAATAAGAACATTAGAAGACACCACTGTAGCAGCACCTTTATTATGCTCACGGACTACTCCAGTTAATTTACTGGGAAGAGATTTGTTGTGCAAACTTAAGGCAAAAATTCAATGTAATGCTAAAGGACTGTATGTAAGAATAGGACAGTTCTTACAAATTGCAGAAAACCCCAATAACTTGGATACAGTATATTGGCTATTGTGCTCAGGCAAATGAGCTCAACATGCACAGAACTTATGGGAAGAATGGATTCTACAACGACGACCAGATTGTAAAAGAGCAACCTTGCCATTGTACCATACACTATGACCAAAGAAGTCAAGATGAAGAATATGCACAATTATGGTCAGACGTGATGGAGAACACTGTCTCTGATGTGATACTAAGAGATATAATTGTAGGCGCTCTGCATACCGGGACGCTGCGCTTATTGTGGCCGGGGACTTTAACAACGCCAACCTCAAACGCGCAGCGCCGAACTTCTATCACTTCGACCAGGGGCGAAAGGACACTAGACCACTGTTATACATCAGTTAAGGACGGGTACAGGGCACAATCTCGTCCACCATTTGGTAAATCTGACCACGCCGCCATCTTCCTCATGCCAAAATACAAACAAAGGCTCAAACAGGAAGTTCCGGTTCAGAGGGAGGTCGAGCGCTGGACGGACCAATCGGTGGGCTACAGGACGCACTCGATGACGCAGACTGGGACATGTTCCGGAACAGCTCCGATGACGTCAGCATGTTTACGGAAGCAGTTGTGGGATTCGTCGGGAAACTAGCGGATGATACCTTACAGAAAACGACCATCAGAACGTTTCCCAATCAGAAGCCGTCGGTGGATAAAACCATCCGCGACGCTCTGAGATCTCGCACCACTGCCTACAATGCGGGACTTGCGTTGGGGGACATGGACATGTACAAGACTGCGGCATATAACGTCCGGAAAGTGGTGAAAGAGGCGAAACAGCGCTATGGAAGGAAACTAGAGTCACAACTTCAACAGAGTGACTCTAGGCGCCTGTGGCAGGGACTAAGAACAATAACGGACGATAAAGCACTAACATCCGTATGACGAATGCGGACATGAGCAGATGAGCTGAACACCTTTTATGCTCGCTTCGAGGCTGCAGCTAAAGACGCTAGCGTTGCTAATGCTAGCGGTGCTAACAGCTGCAGACAGGAAGTCATTGCCAGTGCCGGAAACACGTTCATCATCTCTGAGCATGACGTGAGGAGAGCCTTCAGGAGAGTGAACACCAGGAAAGCAGCAGGACCAAACGGCATCTCAGGTAGAGTCCTCAGAGCCTGCGCAGACCAGCTAGCACCTGTATTCACAGAGATATTCAACCTCCTTATCTCAGTCGGTGATCCCCACATGCTTCAAAGAATCCATCATTGTTCCTGTTCCGAAGAAACCACATCCTGCTTCCTTCAATGATTATTGACCTGTGGCCCTCACATCAGTGGTGATGAAGTGCTTGTCAGAGACTTCATCATCTCTTCACTACCAGACACACTGGATCCACTACAGTTCACGTACCGTTCAAACCGCTCCACAGATGATACTATCGCTCATCTTCTTCATACATCTCTCACACACCTGGACAATAGAAGGGGGAATTATGTTAAAATGCTCTTCATCGACTACAGCTCAGCATTTAATACCATAATTCCCTCCACACTCACCACCAAGCTGGAGCACCTGGGACTCAGCTCATCTTTGTGTCAGTGGATCTCCAACTTCCTAACTGACAGACCACAGGCTGTAAGGATGGGTGGCCATGTCTCAGCCTCCATCACTCTCAGCACTGGAGCACCACAGGGTTGTGTTCTGAGCCCTCTACTGTACTCTCTGTACACACACGACTGCGTAGCCTTTACTAACTCCACCACCATCATCAAGTTTGCTGATGACACCGTCGTGGTGGGCCTGATCACTGACAATGATGAGATGGCCTACCTGGAGGAGATTGGGAATCTGGAGCACTGGTGCCAGAGGAACAATCTCCTTCTAAACGTCAGCAAGACGAAGGAGTTGGTAGTAGACTTTAGCACAAAGCAGGAGAGGAACTACCAGACCCCTGTCATCAACAGCAGCCCAGTGGAGAGAGTAGACAGTTTCAGATACCTCGGTGTCCATATCAAGCAGGACCTGTCATGGTCCTGTCACATCAACACCGTGGTGAAGAAGGCCCGACAGCGTCTCTACCACCTCAGGCGCTTGAGAGACTTTAGACTGCCCTCCAAGGTGCTCAGGAATTTTTACTCCTGCACCATAGAGAGCATCCTGACGGGAAACATCACGACCTGGTTCGGGAACAGCACGATGCAGGACAGACAAGCTCTACAGAGGGTTGTACACCAAACAGTACTGACTGACCCACTTTACACTCCCACACTCATGCTTCTTGCACTCTCTCTGGACTCTTGGGACAATAATTGCACACCCTTCACACTACATTACTATTTATTCTATAGCACAAGTCACTTTAAGTACAAAACACTTTATAGCATACTTGCGCACCCCCTGGACATCTCTATTTATATTCCATATTTTTCCATACTGTACACCTAGGTACACCTAGGCTTTCTTATATTTCTTATATCAGATATATATTTTTCTACATTTGCACCCGGGTTTTCTTATTGTCTTATATTTTTTCTAATATTTTTATTTTCTTATATTTGTCTTATTGTATATTTTTACTGTACATATATTTTATTATTTTATTCTTAGTTAAATCTATTTCTACATTCTTTGTTATATTCTTTTCGTTTAAATAGTCTTAAATAGTCTTCTATTCTAAGGTCATGGGCAGTCGCCTAAGCATTTCACTACATATTGTACTGTGTATGACTGTGTATGTGACAAATAAAATTAGAATTTAATTTGAATTTGAACTGAACAAATAGAACACTGGCATCAAGTACCAAACACAGCACCCCACATCTCCTTACTGGTGGGGGAAAAGGCACAATCCAAAGAGCTAGGACTAATAGTCAAACAAGCAGCTGAAGTGACTAATTGGGAACAAACCTCTAATCCTTCTGTATCAGTGAGGGCAACACACACAGAAATAGATGGGAACATGACGTTGTCAACACACCCTCAGAGGTGGATGTGTAACACTCCGTTGTCATTGCACACACAAATGTCAGTTAAGATGGTAAAGCAGGTAGATGAAGAAGAATCAGCATTAGAGGAGGAACTGCTGAAAACAATTCCAGAAAAATATGGACAAGACATTCAACAGATGTAGGATTAGTTAAGTCTGGAGGACAAGTCTTAATAAGACCAACATTGCCTTACCAAAGACAATACCCATTGACACATCAAGCTATAGTAGGGATTAAACCTACTATAGATGGCTTATTGGAAGCTGGAATATTAATGCCTACTAAAAGTCCTTGTAACACTCCTATATTCCCTGTCAGGAAGCCCAACTCAGACAAATGGAGATTTGTGCATGATTCACGAGCCATAAATCAAATTGTAGAAGCAGAATTGCGTATAGTGCCTGATCCACACACATTGTTGTCCAGCATACCAGAAGATACACAGTGGTACACTGTCATAGATTTATGTTCAGCATTCTTTAGTATTTCACTACATCCATCATCACAATAATTGTTTGCCTTTATGTACAAGGGATGACAGCTGACTTACAATCACTTACCGCAGGGATACTGTGAAAGTCCGTTTCTATTTAACCGAGTGCTAACTCAAGATCTAGCCTCAGTAAATATCAAAAGTACGATGATCCAGTACTGTGATGACCTACTGATATGTAGCCCAACAAAAGAGCAATGTGATACAGATTCGTTAAGAGTCTTGACAGTGCTAGCTGAAAATAAACATAAAGTTAGAAGTTAAAAGTTAGTTGCAATTCTGTAAACAGAATGTAGAATATCAAGGCAGAGTGTTGGAAGGAATATCTAGGCATATATCTCCTGAACACATAGAAGCAGTAATAAAAGCTCCTAAACTACGAACTGTAAAAGAGATGCTATCTTTTCTAGGCATGGTAGAATTTAGTAGAGATTGGATTTGTGACTTTGCATTAAAAACAGCACCCTTGAGAGCAATATTCAAAGTAGCTGGACAAACAAAGTATTGTGCAGTGTTAGAATGGACACTTGAAGCACTAGAAGCATTTGAGCAGCTAAAAATAGAACTCTGTACAGCACCAGCACTTGCTAGTCCAGAGTATAATAAGCCATTTCATTTGTATGTCTCAGAGCGTGGAGGTTTTGCCACAGGAGTTCTGACTCAACAACAAGGGCCTAGTAAGCAACCAATTGCTTATTATAGTACAGTGCTCGATAATATTGAAAAAGGCATGCCATCCTGCTACCGAGGGTGGCAGCAGCTGCCTTTGCTTATCAGAAAGCCTCATCAATTACTCTGGGACATCCAGTTGTGCTGTACACCACCCATGCATTACACACTCTCCTGACCAGCCCATCGTTTGTAATCACAAATGCTAGGAGAACAGGATATAATGTAATACTCTCTACACCTGAATTGACTATACTAAGGTGTCAGACAGTAAATCCAGCAGATCGCATGATGACCCCAACAGAGGGAGATCCCCACAATTGTCACCTAGTGTCAGCAGAACATCTGAAGACATGTCAAGATTTAGAGAATCAACCTCTGTCACACCCAGATTGTATATTCTTTGTAGATGGGTCATGTATTAGAGATGGGGACAGCAATAAAGCAGGCTATGCAATAGTAACACCAGACCTAGATGGAAAGGCGTTCAAAGTAGTACAAGCTGAACATGTGCCACAACCCTGTTCTGCCCATATAGCTGAGTTAGTTGCTTTGACAGGAACCTGTAAGCTAGCAGAAGAAAGAGCATGTACAATATACACTGACTCAGCGTATGCATCTAGAATATGCCATTTGTATGGCCCCATATGGGCACAAAGAGGTTACAAAAGAGCAGACAGAACACCAGTAGTGCATGGAGAAGCAATTTCGGACTTGCTAGATGCAATCAAATTACCATCCAGATTAGCTATAGTAAAATGTGCAGCACAAGAGAGATGGTACATTTGTTAGTGACAGAAATGAAGCAGCAGATGAAGCAGCTAAGAAAGGAGCAGTAAATCAAGCAAACATGATGCCAGAATCCTCAGCACAAACAGAACCTAGTCCACAAACAGATAACAAACCAAGTTCACCAGAGTCAAGCGTTGACCCTGATGAAGGACCAAGCTCAAGTTCAAGCTCAAGTCCAGAGTCAGAAGAAAGATTAGTACTTATACCAGAAGATTACGCACCCCCAGCACCAGATTTATCTTCACTAGCAGACATGCAGGCAGCAGCATCAGTTGAAGAGATTCATAAATGGTTAGCAAGAGAAGCAACAAAAGATAATGATGCTAACATGTGGCAAAGTGCAGATGGGCATTTTTTACCTCCACAGAATTTTCTCATAATCATGATAAAGCAAGCTCATGGTAACAATGGTGGTCGCCTTATCTAGGTTCTATGGTTCACCGAACACTGTCACAGTTTTGTGACATTTGTGCTAAATAACAACAGAAAGCACTTCACGTCACCAATGGGACATATCCCAGAGCCATAATGTTTGACTATGTGGACATGAGGTAACCTAGAATACAAGGAATGTGATACATCTTAGTGGTTGTGGATAGATTTAGCAGATGGGTAGAAGCTGTAGCAACAGCTAAAGAAGATTCAATGGCAGTAGCAAAATTCCTGTGTAGAGAAGTGATACCAAGATTTGGAATCCCAGTCACAATTAGTTCAGACAATGGGAAACACTTCACAAACAAGATAGTACAGAAAGTGACTCAGTGGCTAAACATCAAGCACATGTTTGGATGTGTGTACCACCCCCAATATCAGGGGAAGGTAGAGAGCAAATGGAACTATAAAAATGAAATTGGCTAAAATATGTTCAGACACAGGTATTAATTGGTTTCAAGTTTTGCTGTTAGCCTTAATGGGCATGAGATAGCAAACTAACCGCAAAACACATCTAACACTGCATGAAATGCTTACTGGCAGACCTATGCTTGCGTAATTTTTTTGAGGGCCCTATAAAGGCCCTACACTTGAACAACTACAGAGTGAACTTGATCACTATGTGAAACACTTATCTGAAATACACAAAGTTATTTTCCAACATGTTAAGGGAGCCACAATACATGACAACACCAGACCGAGGATAGCTGATCAAGCTGATGACACTGAGGAAGCGGATATAGAGGAGAGAACTGTGCTACCTGGTGACTGGGTATTTATCTGAGTGTTCAAAAGAAGGTGGAACCAAGCTAGAAGGGAAGGACCATACAAGGTGGTGTTGGCAACTCCAACTGCAGTAAAAGTTCAAGGTAAAGACATATGGTACCATTTAAATGATTGCTGCAAGGCACCAAACCCAGATCAGATAAGGGACAGACAGCCTCAGGAAGACATTAAAGAGTCTCCACAAGCAGGACCTTCAGGCTTGCAATCAGGTTCCCAGGAGAGTGACACAAGGCCCAGACAACAAGCACCAGATCCGTATGGGTACTGTACACCGAAGGGTTACCGTGGATAGAAAAACAAGAAGGAGAACAAGGCTATTAAACCTATAGTCGTATAATACTCAGATAATGATTAAATCAGTTGGAAGTTAAGGAAGCAAGAACACGTTAAAACAAGCCAACAATTTAGCTGCGCTGAGTTGCAATCACGTGATTTTAACAAATATGAACACGAAGTGCTTCGGCCTTTTTATGAAAATAATAATCATGTTTTTTGCTGTTTGTGTCCAGCATTGAATAATTATTTCATTCATTATTTGATCACGGGTTTCAGCAAAATATTATCTATCAGTGTATTAAATGGAACTAGATAAAATACACCTTAATGTATAATATATAGCCTGCATTCATATTCCGTATTTACAGCATCGGTATAGATAAATCACAGATGTTACCGTGTCTTTAAGGATTATTAAGGATGTCTTGGAAAATATTGCAATAACTAATTTTATTAATTAAGAAATTTATTAATTTTAAATAGCATAAGCATCATGAGTTGTGTATTGAGTGATTTTAAAAATTCTGTTTTATTAATCGATTTTATTTGATTTTTTTTACCATATCATCTATTTATGAAACTATGTTGACAACGACTGTACAGTATATACACATGCTGTATAAACTGCCTGGACACTGTAGTTAACTGAAGCAGTCAATGCTCCACCTGCCGAGATTATACAGCATTACAACCGAAGGGTGTAATGCAACCATCTTATTGGAAAGCGCATAGGGGCGTTTATGGGGCGGGGCATTGTTAACTGCGTCATCACGGGGGATCACATTCCATGCACGGATCATGCACGGACTTATCATGGTTCGCTATGGGACCCGTCATGTTCCAGGCGGTTGTTTCACAGGGCTCTACTGTATAACATTAAAATAACATCCATAAATACAACAAATTAGGAAAATAAGACAAATAATTAAAATGAGTGCGACAGAGATGCTTACTCATGGTCTGTCTCTTGAGAACTGTAGAGTAAACTGGAAGTATCAAGAATATATAGTAAAATAAGTGCCACCCCTATAATTTTTAATAACGAACAAACTTAGTGTAAAGATAATGAAAAATAATTTGTAAGAAGAATTCATTATAATGGGAAAACATATATGGAGTCAGATGACGAGGAATATGACATAAGTTCTTTCTAAAGTTAAAGTTTTTGTGTAATATTTGTAATTAAGGCAACAGTAACTAGTGTAGGAGAAAAATATCCCACAGCTGCGGCATAGGGAGTGGTCTCAAAAGGCAGAGACGGCTTAGGAACCTCTAAATTCTCAAATAAAAATCAGAGGGAAGGGGAGGCGGCGCCTTGTTCAAGAGGAGGTAAGAGTAGTAGTTGAGTAGAGAAGATCCTGTAAGGCTGTGGGATTGAGGCTACAGGGGGCCTGGACAAGATGGGAAAATGCAGTTGAGAGGAAAGTGACCTAGATTGAGCATGACCAATGTGCTCCAAGAGAGGCACCCTAGAGCACATCCTCAGCTGCTACAGTATGGCACTTGGAGAAGGACGATACTGGTGGAGACATTACCAAGTCCTTAAGACCATCGCTGAAGTTATCAGCACGGGACTGGTGTGGAAGAAGCAGTTTCATCCCTCCAAGAAAACAATTGCCTTTGTTAGAGCTGGGGAGTAGGTAGCCTCAGACAAAAAAACTCCGGCAGAGATTCTGACTTCAGCTAGAGACTGGCAGCTTTTGGTGGACCTTGACAGCTAAAGTTTCCCAGCCATATTGTTGTTACCTCCCTTTGACCAGACATGGTACTTGTGTCTGAGGCTAAAAAGCAAGTTATTCTGTTGAAGCTTACAGTCCCTTGGATGAAGCTTTTGAGAGGAAGCTCTCCAAGTATGCAGGACTGGTCAGTGACTGTCAGCAGGCCGAGTGGAGAGCAAGGAGCCTTCCAGTTCAGGTTGGTTGTAGAGGATTTGTGGCCCGTTCCTTAGTCCGAGGCCTAAACAGTTTAGGCATTATTGGAGAGAGAAAGAGGAGAGCTATCCGTAGTACCACCAAAGCTGCAGAGAGGGCCTCAAGATGGCTGTGGCTTAAGAGAGGCAAACCATGGAGTTGTGGTAGCTAGTTAGCCATCTGGACACAATGTGGGATCTGATCAACCCTGACTGGGTCACCTGATTGAGGGTGTATGATGTTGAAAGACCCAAAACACCCAGTGATTTCAGGAACATCAATGAAGATGTGTCCAGATGCATCAGTAGATGTATTTATATAGCCTCCCTGCCAGCAGAGGCCACACTCACCAGAGGGGACGCTGGAGTTGTGAGGCAGCAAGTGTTCTGCTCCACTTAACCTCAGCCAAATAATAAACACTTTCAAAACATTATGTAATTTAGCAGTTATGTATACTGTATAGTTGATACAAAAAGGAAATCATTATGTAACATTTATGGAAGGATCATATTGGAAAGTCTTTAGACAGAAGAGTTTACACCTGTTTCTCAGTAACATAATAAGCTGAGGCGGCACGGTGGTGTAGTGGTTAGCACTGTCGCCTTGCACCTCGGCCCCCGGCCAGGCTCGATTCCCGTCTCTGTGTGAATGGAGTTTGCATGTTCTCCCCGTGCTTGGTGGGCTTCCTCCGGATACTCCGGTTTCCTCCCACATTCCAAAGACATGTAGGTTAGGTTAATTAGCGTTCCCAAATTGCCCGTAGTGAGTGTATGTGTGTGTGTCTGTGCCCTGCGATGGATTGGCACCCTGTCCAGGGTGTACCCTGCCTCGTGCCCTAAGTCTCCTGGGATAGGCTCCAGGCTCCCGTGATCCTGAATACAGGATTAAGCGGTAATGATGGTGAGTGATAATAAGCTGATTTTTTTTTTTTTTTCATTTTAAAATTAAGAAAATATTCATTAAAATTAAACCAGGTCTGATTTAGAATATAGGATTGAGAGTGTTACAGTATTTTGTGAAAATGAATGAAAACTACCTTCTGGTTGAAAAGTCCATCTACTCACATAATGGCCTGATAATTAAATTCTGTATTAGCATGCTAAATCTTACTTTGTAGCACTGCCACATAAGGGGCAATTTTATATAGGGTAAGGTAAGTCGGCTAAATGATAAAAAAGCTGCCCTTTTAATGTGCCCTGAAAGGTTTTTGTGCCCCTGTGTGTATATTTATGTGTATTGGTTCCCATTCCCACTCTTGCAAGGCTGCCTTGCTGGGCGGCACGGGAAGATGGAGATGCAGCATGCTGTTTACATTATTACAGCATTCACTGAGAGACTGAAGAAGACTGTGCCTTGCGGATTTTCCGTTATATCTGGATTATCACCGACTGGACTCACTCAGCCATCGGCCTCCCAGGATTATAGCATCTTTTCCGGTGAGACCGATTCCATTCTCTCACACACGCTTGCAATAACCTGGACTTTGGGAATTTTACACACTCACACACACTCCGTTTTTCATTGTATATATTTTGTATATATTATTTTCTTTATTATTGGTTTTGGTGCACCTTTTTTGTTGATTTTTTTTGTATAATACACTTGTGGTTGATTCTAATTGTTGTTATTGCTCAGGGGTTTTAAAGCAATCCGACACGAAAAGATCTCTCCTTTCTAAAAGATCTCTCGTTTTAGTGTAACATCGAGAAAGGCCAATTTATTTGACCGTTACAACTTGTTAAGCAATGCTAACATTAAAGAAAGAATTAAAAGGGGCAAAATAAAGAAAAAAACCTATAAACCCATGTAATCAACCTCCCAATGGTTTATATCAATATTAGCATGCTTAATACCAAAAACAATTAATCTAAAACAATGCTAACAAATTTTAAAATATCGAAGGTATTGGATCTTCTCACGTTATAAAACACAGTGGGGAGTGTAGCTCGGGATCTGTTGGCGTCAGCCTTTTTGTTCCTCCCGTAGTTTGTCTCCTGCCCTCTAGAGGTCATTTTTGTTCCCCTTAGCATTAGTTCTTCTTTGTGTTTTCTCACTACTTATTCAGATCACCTGTGTCTTGTTTCCCACTGTGTATTTAAGATGTTCATTTTCTCCCCTATTATTCACTCAGTTTTTGAGTCCCTGCTCTGTTTTTCCTGCTGAACCTCCAGCAGTGATTCAGTGTTTCCTGTTGTAAGTTCCTCAGTTCTTTCATTTTTTTTATTATTAATTCCCTGGCTGTTTTCTCCCCTTGTGGACATCTTTTGTTTGAGAGTTTATTGTTTTGTTTATTTTCATTAATTCCTCTAAGAGAGAACTTTTGTTGATGACAAAAGCTGTTACTTGTCACAAACTGGTATGACAGGCAGTTTGGCCAGATGTTATTGCCGTGGGCATACAGGGGAGTCATAGGCGCAAAGGGGTTGTTTTTAAACATAAAAGTCTTTAATTCACAAAAAAGGAATGAACAAAATACACAAATGGGCTCTGGACATACACACACAGTCTCTTGAAGCATACATAGTCTCTTTTAGAAGTTACATGCTCCTTTAACATATGCAGCCTATTACCTATTAAGCATTTCAGACCATTTTAAGCATTTCAGCCTCTGTAGGACTGACACGAAGGCTTAGGACTGGACGGGACCGTGATACTAGAGACTGGTCGGGACAGGAAAACTAGAGACAGACGAGAGAAACAATAGAGGCTAGGGGAGCACACAGGAAGTGAAGGGAGCACACCGGAAGCGAAAAGAGCACACTGGAGGCCAGGGGAGCACACCGAAGGCCTGGGAGCACACCGGAGGCTAGAGGAACACATCAGAAACTAGGGGAGCACACTGAAGGCTAAGGGAACACACTGAAGGCTAAGGGAACATACCGGAGGCTATGAGGAACACGCGAGAGGCTATGGGGAAAATATATAATTATATATAAAATATATAATTAAAAATGTAATATATATAATTATAATATATAATTCTATATATTAAATATATAATTATATAATTATAATTATATAAATATATAATTATAATTAATTATATATTAAATATATAATTATCCACTAGAGGCTAGAGGAACACACGGGAAACTAAGGAAACACCAGAAAACACACATAGTACACATAAATGAACAGAATAAACTAAAAGGTACACTTACACATTACACTACTCACAGAACACATCAGAGCCCTTATAAACAAACTTAAGTAAAATAAAGCATAATCAAAACAAAACCAAATCAAAACACATGCCCACTGACAGTAATAATGCTTAACTCAGTTTCCCAGAACTATCAGCTATTTATAACACTAATAATGAGTTACCTCGGGTTCAGGTGAGCACCCGCATTACCTGACCGAGGTGCCCTCTGGGAAACTGAGTCGACTAACAAAACTACAAAACAAAAACAAACATGTGCACACAGCAACCTCTAGTGGTAGTCCCTTACATTACTGTACATCAATGGCAAAAAAATACATATGCATATTATGTGCTCTGTTAAACTGGTTCATAGGATTGTTGCTTCTGTTAAATATCTTTTTTTTTAAAGATATTTTTCTCTTTTCTTTCCAGACCTGGAAAGTAAAATACTCCCACTAAAATCCATTCAGTGTATTTTGCAAACAACCCACATAATTGCCTTTCTGTTGAGCTAAGCCCATGACATGCATAGTAAAAGTTGTGCATTTCAGTGAGATCTTAAGAATACTGAGTTTTACATACTGTATATGTCCAAGTGTGTATGAGCTATGCAGCAAAAATATCCTGTGAAACATCTATTCTACGCTCAGGGCCCAGCCGCTACATATACTGTACATATATATGAG
>CM059204.1:6522950-6647950 GCA_030347435.1 Clarias fuscus | reverse complement strand
TTGATTTTCACCTCGTAAATGTCTGTGAGTTTAGTCCGTGTTTCCCATTGTCTTTATTCGTGTTTTGGTTTGTTTTATTATAAAGTTTAAGTGTTTATTTGATTTCCCTGTTTTTCCTTAAATAAACATTGTTTCCTTTAAAACCTGGACCTCTGCGTTTATGCCTCGCACCCAAATTCATGACAGAGCTATTGACATTTACTGCACAATGATGTTGGTTATATGTTGTTTAGACAGATGATTAAGTTCACTAGCTGACAATTTTTTTTGTACAGAGAATGAACTCTTATATAGCCTGTCTCTGTTTGTATCTGTTTATTGTTATTATTTTAAAAATAGAAATAAATACATAAAACTTTAAATATAGAAATAACTAGAAAAATAGACTTTCAGAATAGAAAATTAGAATAAATCTGTGAATGTGAATCATATTAGTAAATATGAGAGAGAGAGAGAGAGAGAGAGAGAGAGAGAGAGAGAGAACAGCAGACTCACCTTCAGTGACATGAAGCTGTATGAGGAGGAGAAGAAAACACACCTGCATTCTTACTGAGGACCCAAACACACACATTAATCCAAAGAGAGAATTAGAGCTAAACACACACTGACCGACTGCTGCACCGTGTCTCATCATAATGAACACACTCTACAGATCACACACACTGCACGTTTATCAGTTTACATCTTCCACACACTCACAGGAAGCATCAAAACAGGAAGCACAAGAAGTTATCACATGCCTGTTGTGCAACATAACTACTATAGGACGATGCTCTTAAGAGTAATAAATTATGATTAAGCTTTTAATTATAATGAGGTTTAATAATAATTTAATTTAAAAGCCCCACTCTGACTGCCACGCCCTTATATTTATGATAAAAAAGGTCAAACTTTACTTTTTTGACCTGCTGAAAAGTGAAAAGCAAAAAAAAGACCAAAGTGAGCTGCTGCAAAGAAACACACAAAACTCAGATAGAGGACTGACATTATCACCACACAGCGTTTGTGCAGGACTGAAGAGGCAGCAGCACTGGCCTGGTGCAGGATAGAGACACAATTTAGTCATTTGTGAAGAGCAGAATCCCTTTTAACCTCTTATCAGGAAGCTGAAAATACCCCCAAACCTCTGTCATATCTGTGTGTCCCTACAAAAGTGCACACTGAGCTGTGCTGGTGAAAATTCAAATTCAGTCTTTTATATGTTACATACACAACCATACACAGAATGACATGCAGTGAAATGCTTACACAACTCTTTGTGACCTTGAAAAGGAAAAAGGAAGTAGGGAGGCAAAATGCTAATAGGAAAGAATAAAAAAATATAAAATCTACAATTTTGTTACAATAAAATGAAATAGAATAAAGTAGAAATATGTAAAGTATTTACAAATGTACAAATGTTAATGTAAAAATGTAAGAACTTTATAAATGAACTGTATAAAGTATGTGGAATGTTCAATGTTCAGACAGCAGCAGTACGGTGTGATCATGGAGTGTGAAATGGAATGATGAGTCAATGACAGTATGGATGTTTCCTTCTCTCTCACATCAGGGTGAGAACTACTATTAGTGGGAAATTTATGGATTGGAGGCTTAATAGCGTTTCACCTCAGGAAAGGAGAGATGCTGCTTCATTTCCCCACTGAAATAATCACTTTCCATTATTCCCTGGTTTATGGCTTTTAACTTGTCAAGTCACTGTGTCCTCATTTCTACAAACGCTTCAGAACATGTCAACCTTTAATGCCACTCATTGAAGATATTTGAGACATTTAACAAGAGTACAGGAAATGAACAGAGCATGATATTGATATGTGTTGAGCCCTGACTTGTACATTTCATAAGCTGTAGATGTTTATTTATTTATTTATTTATTTATTTATTTTTTACTTCATCATTCCACAAGTATCACATTAATTTTCACAGAGATGTGGTTTAGAGTCACCAATGTATCTTTTAAAATATTTTTGGACAGCAAAGAAGGAACTGAAAAAAACATAGAGGAAACTTCACACAAATAGAGACATGAGCTCAGAATCAAATGAGAGACCTGTGAGGCCTGGAGCACTGAGCATCAATATATAAAAGAGGAAATGATTAAACTGAGAATGCAAAGAGGAATCTATGCTGAGCAAGCCTTAGACTGTTACAAGAGAGCAAACAAAGAGAAACTGTGTGTGTGTCATTTATTATACATCGTACAGGGCGTATCCTATGTAGTAGGGGGCGGAGTCAGGGACAGTGGTGTGGCTTCTGTGGAGCCTGGAAGAACAGGCACCATTTCAATAAGCCTGGAGACACATCAGTGCTAAGACACAAGAGAGACATTTAATGTAAAATCAGGAAATCAAAAGAACAAGACACCTACAGTACATGTCTCCATGCAGAACTCGTGGATTTTATATGCTGAAGTTTTATTTACAGAAGCATGAGGTATTAAACTCATGTGATGAGGACTCGGGTAATGTTTCCTCCATGCCAGCAGAGGGCACACTCAACAGAGGGGTTTGCTCCAAATAACCTCAGCCAAATAATAAACACTTTGGTTTGTAATAAAACATGTTATTTGAAGAAATGTGTATAATAGTTGATACAATAAGTAGATTTTTACGTAACATTTATAGAATATTCATACAGGAAAATTTTTAGACAGAAACACACCAGGTCTGATTTAGAATACAGGATCGAGAGTGTTACAGCATTTTGTGAAAATAAATGAAAAAGCCAGACTCTAAATCAATTGAAAGAACTTAGAAAAACTGGTTTATTCACTAGGGGGCAAAATAGAGCAAAGGTTAAGAGCAGAAAAACAATTTATTGACATAATGTGCTTTAAACCAATATTAACATGATACAAGAAGAAATGCAAAGTGATGTCGAATCATCAAGTACCTGGAGAGGAAAATACACACCTGTGTGAAGTTGGTTCCCATGTGCGGGAAAAAATAAATAAATAAAAATAAATAAATAAATAAACCTATTTCTGTTAACTTCTGCAGCATTGTGGACTGTTTGTGCACCTAAATAAAGGTTTTGTTTTTAAGGTATTAAGACTTTTTTTTGTCTGTTTGTTTTCTGTTTTCTGTTTGTTTGTTTGTTTGTTTGTTTGTTTTACTCAGCCCAAATAATTTCACATGTAATATTTTATTCTATTTCATTTATTTATTTATTTTTAATGCCTTTTTGCAGTTGGTTCCAAAAAAGATGTGGCTCATTCAGTTTTGGAGTTTTACACCAGGATAAAACAACAACATGTCCACCACACGTGTGGTTATTAAAGTGACGTTTACACACTGGCAGAGCAGTATACTGTGTGATATACTGTGTGTGTGATATACTGTGTGTGTGTGTGTGTGTGTGTGTGTGTGTGTGTGTGTGTGTGTGTGTGTGTGTGTGTGTGTGTGTCTGTGTGTGTCTGTGTGTGTGTGTGTGTGTGTGTCTGTTTGTGTGTGTGTGTGGTACAGTTTGATGAGACGATCTTAAATAATCAAAAGTCTGACCATAGCTACAATTATGGGCAGAACGATCACAGGCACCACAGCAAAAAAAAAAAAAAAAAAAAATCTACATTTTTTACGGTAAAAAAAAAAAAAAAACGTCAGCTGTGGTTGCCAGAACTTTGCCATAAAAAAATTTGGTAGCAACGTTATTGGATATACGGGATTGCACTCATTGTACTGTATATTTTATGGATTTTTTATTTTTTATTTATTTTCTATTTATTTATTTATTTATTTATTTTTCCGGTTATACCTGTTATACCTGTCAAATTTCTGGATTTACATTGTAACAATTAATGTTCATAACCATGTTTTTGTCTAATTTAAAGATTTATTTTGTAATAATAACAACAAAATAAATCCTGTAATAATAACAACATTTTGTAATAATAATAACATCTTTATTACAGCTCAGAACTGTCTAATTTACAGGTTTTTGTTGTAAGACTTACAGTTAAAACCTATAATTATTGCAGACAATAAACTATTTAAACTAAGGAAAAACCATTAAATATGTAAATTATGTTGGACTATTTTTTATTATAAATAACCACAGTGAATTCATTCAACAATTCTGTGAAAGCCTTTTATCACATTTTATCACACTGGCTGGGAGCTAGAAGTTACATTGCTAAGCATTCTGATTTTACTGTGAAGAAACTATTAAGAGTACTCTTATAATAATTAACAAATTCAAACCTTAATGAAATCATCAAAAACCCATCAAAATCTACTCATGACTTGGACATCATCATGGTCCCATGTATTTTTTAATGAAAAAAGCAAAACAATATTTAAATTCTCAAAATTAAATTTACAAAATGTCAGGGTGGATATTTTTAAGCATTTTATGCAGACAATTAAAGCATACAATTTTATAGAAGGGCTTTTATTACAACATGCGGTGAACAAAGGGCAGAATACCATTCACAACTTTGAAGTCCCTGTGGCGCGTGCCACTTTTCCTCGGTTTTCCTGCGTCCGCTGCACGACTCTGCTCAGTGACTTCTTTTAGTTCCACACTGATAACCCAACAGACCCTGTGCTGCACTTCCTGCTGTATTTTATAGCGCAGGGAGAAGCCTGGGACCCATTAGTAAGGGTTAATCACCAGCCGGTGCCCATTCCAGCTAACTATTTTAGGTTCTGTCAAAAGGCATCCCTTCATTATTTGGCTATAGCTGATTAATGAAACAATATAATAGTAAATACAGTATATCGTTACATTTTACTGCAATAAACCAAATTTTCATATGTTATTAACTGTTAAATTTAAGGTCTTACTCCGTAAAACTAATTACAGTTTTTCACTGTAAACTCCACGGTTATTGCAAATTTTGTGAAATACGGTTTTATCTTGTAGCATTTAAATGGTATTTGACTATAAAATTTACCGAATTTTTTCACAGTGTAAGATATGGTATGGAAATTTTATTTTTATATTTAATTTGCTTAGGCTTCTGTTTTAACATCCTAGAAAACCTCCTTACATACGCACAGAGTTTCAATAGAAAGCTTTAAGCTGGAAATGTGAATCAAACTGCTAATCATAAATGCATAAATATCTAATACAATGAAAAATATAACAATGCCATAAATCATTTAAAGATGAATATTGTGATGGTGGTACAAAGGTTATACACTATAACAGCTCATTGCATAGCAAAAACATGCAGCATGTTCAGCACCAAGGCCAGCAACAAAACTCTTCAGAAAGGGGTGGGGCACATTTACATTCTGTGTTCATTTCTCCAAATAATCTCAAAGCCCTTTGAATTATAAAAAGTTTTTTTTTTGTTTGTTTGTTTGTTTGTTTTGCTGGTCAGTTTGTGTTTTTTATGCATGAAAAAGAAATTAAGATTGTAAGATTCTTTGTAAGATCCCTGACACTGTGGAATAGCACAATGCAAAAACCTCACAAATATATTAAAAACAGTGTGTGTGTGTGTGTGTGTGTGTGTGTGTGTGTGTGTGTGTGTGTGTGTGTGTGTGTGTGTGTGTGTGTTACTAAATTGGTTATTTAATTTTAAAACTGGAATATACTGCAGAGTACATCACATCATCCTGCAGGAATAGAACATGAATATCATACTATCATGCACACACACATACACATAAATGTATACACACAACTAAGAGAAAAAATCAGTAACAAAACATATTATCCTGAGCACTGAGAAACACTCACATGTCTGTGTAATGCTGCATAATTGACTTCAGAGCTGGGTTTAGATTGTAATAGACCTATACACACACACACACACACACACACACACACACACACACACACACACACACACACACACACACACACACACATCAAACGTACTGTAAGTCTACGTATTAAAGAACATCTTATTAGTGAAAGAGAGTGGTTGTGTGTATTCACCTGCTCCATCTGCTGTGTTTTCTGTCCTTTTTGTCCATCATTGATTTTGGTCTGTCCTTGTTTCTGACCTACAGCATAAAAGACAGGGTATGATATCTGTGTGTATGTATTTACAGTGTGTGTGTGTGTGTGTGTGTGTGTGTGTGTGTGTGTGTGTGTGTGTGTGTGTGTGTGTGTGTGTGTGTGTGTGTTTATACCTATGTGTTTCCAGTATATGACTCCTCCAAGTATCACCAGGAGCATTACAACAGAGCTGCTGCTGATGATTATAATGATGATGAGGAAGATGTTAATGGTGTTAGGGTGCCTGTCTGTAAGTCATTGTGAACAGATGATTAATTTCCTATAAAAGCAGCTTGACAGTAGGTCTTTTGATAAACTATTTAAACTAAGGAAAAACCATTAAATATGTAAATGATGTTGGACTATTTTTTTATTATAAATAACCACAGTGAATTCATTCAACAATTCTGTGAAAGCCTTTTATCACATTTTATCACACTAGCTGGGAGCTAGAAGTTACATTGCTAAGCATTCTGATTTTACTGTGAAGAAACTATTAAGAGTACTCTTATAATAATTAATAAATTCAAACCTTAATGAAATCATCAAAAACCCATCAAAATCTACTCATGATTTGGACATCATCATGATCCCACGTATTTTTTTAATGAAAAAAGCAAAATAATATTTCAATTGTCAAAATTACATTTACAAATGTCAGGGTGGATATTTTTAAGCATTTTATGCAGACAATTAAAGCACAGTTACCACAAGATATACAGCGGGTGTAGAAAAAAATACCCCTCCTTTAAAAAAAAATAACATTTTGTTGCTTTGCAGCCTGAAATGAAGACGTTATAACATTTAACATTCAAGGGGAAGATATAACAAAGAGATGTCAGAAAATAATAGAAAAAAAAAACTAATCACCTTCTCAATGGAACATAAAGCCATTTGATTTTCAATTGTGATCAGCTACGGTCATTTTACAATCAAACCTTAGATTGTGAGCTTAATTCTTTCCAGTTGGCTTGTATATCAAAACACTCATTTCATTCAAAGTGAATTTCCCCATAAGAAATAATGGAAACCCTGATAATTCGTTACACAACCCAAAAATATTCATATATTTTTTTTCAAAGTGGTGCAGGTTAATTTGTTTTATTTTTACTTTACAGCAGTGCTTTCGTTAGTGTGTGTGCATGCACGCAAATGTCATGGAACCTCTTTAATGACACTCACGTGCGCGCATACACTAACTCTTTCAGAAACAGAAAGAGACTCTGTAAACTGAATCTTTAACAAGGATCCTCTCTCATGACACTTGCTTTTGCTTTACGCACACGTGGTCACAATGTTATAATAAACAGTACATGCGTGCATGGATGTTGACCCATAGCACAGCATGAGAGAGACGGACCACTGGCTGAGTTGTGATCATGTGACCCTGGCCAGATAAAGCACACTTGTATATCAAGACATTCTCATTTATTATGTTATAATAAACAAAATTTCTTAGATTTTCGTCTTGCAATATTCTCACAGACCAAGTTAGTTTGAATCCAAGGTTCCACTGTAAATATGCCTCAGTATGAAAAGCTTGAGCATTTCAGTCCTTTGTAGTGCAACTGAAGCAAACAATCAACTGTGGGTGGCACTGTCAAAAGATCTCCGGGATAAAGTCACAGACAGGCACGTATCAGGAGCTGGATACAAAGGCTTTTCAAAGACTTTATCACTGCCTAGAAGCAAAGTGAAGTCTATTATTACAAGGTATTTAATACAACGCAGATTCTCAGGTCATTGGGATCAGGACATCGATTCAAACTGGATGAAAGAGCCTGGAGGTAACTGGTCATTGAGGCTACCAAGAGGACTACAACACTGAAGCAGTTGAAAAAGAGTGGTCACTGTGAGCATCTAAAAACTATATCACATTTTTTTCACAAATGTGGCCTGTATGAGAGGGTTGCAAGAAAAAATCTAATTTGTCTATCCAGATAACACTATTCCTACAGTAAAGCATGATGCAATGGTGCGGGTCTCATGAGTGGCAGATCCATGAAGTAATATTCTGCACTGTCCAGAATTGCCAAGGAAGATCTCCGGTCCCCCTCACACGCCATAGCTAGTAGAGGCGATCATGTGTGACAGGTTCGACCCTATTTTGCACGGGCAGCACTATAAAGAACAGACACAAGGTGAGGTCTTAGGGAAAAAGGATAATTTATTTTATGGAAAATGGGGAAGGAAAGGGTTAAAGGAGGGAGGATGGAAAGTAAGGGAAGGGATGAAGTGAAATGTGCATGAAATGTGCAGGTCCAAGCGAGTGCCCAGCTGGCATGCGGGCATGCAGCTGGCTTAAGGTGGCGGTGGGTGGTGGCAGAATGGAGCACGCAGAGGTAGCATTCCTGCACACTCCCTCAACGGTTCCTCTCCTGCTGTCGATGGCCGGCCTGGCCCCTCCCAGCTCTCTCTGGGTGTAGCCTCAGACAGGAGCCTCTCTGGGACGTCTGTCAGCTGAGTGGCTTTCCTGACTGGGATCGGCGTCCTTAACGCTGTCCTCTTCACGGCCTCTTTCTCTTCAGCGGCTGGGACTCAAAGGCGGGCTTGGCGTGGGAGTGAAAGTGCCGTGGGAGCTTGCGCAGTTCTTTCCCATGCTGTCCTCAGGGTGGAGATCAAAGGGCGGAATTCCAGTGTCCTTTTTAAAAGTCCCTGGGGCACATCCTATCACTTGCATGTCATTCACTTCCAGCTCTGTTTTGTTTCATGGTGTTCATGTTGCCTCTTGGATTGTTACTTTGCTGTGTGATTTTTTCACGGCTTTTATTTCGCACTTCCTTGTTTTTAACTAGGGCTCTTGTTTTGCAGTTTGGCTTAGACACTACGCTGACTGATTCTCCAGTAGTTGACTCTCGCTTCAGCATTCCAACGACACTTGGAATCAGCTTGTGCTTCTCCATGTTGTGACAGAATAATACAGGTAGTGATATGAATCCAGCAAATGTTGACCACATGAAATTGTTGCTGGAGTGTCAAGGTGCTCTTCTTGGAGCTCACCACTAGGAATTGCTCAGCACCAGGACAAACCTTCGCTGATGTCATGACCCAGCTCCACCCAGTGTTCCCACCCCTCTCCACCTATAAAGGAGATCCAGCTCATGCTCGGCCTATGACTATGCCATAGAATTCCATTCTCTATCTCGCTTCAGTGGGTGGAATGATCAGGCTCTGAGCGACGCCTTTTAAAAAAGGACTGACAGAGGCACTCCAGCATGAGCTAATCTCTCAAGAACTCCCTTCATCACTCCAAGATCTCATGGATCTGGCTGGTTGAGTGGATTCATGTCTCCGCCTTTGGAGATCAGCTAGGATTTAACAACCCAGAGTCCTTCTGCAACCCACCTTCCCACGATCCAACCCTCCAGTGGAATCCGTGCACCTGGGTACAGCTCCAAGCTCTCTTATGATCCTGTCTCAGTTCAAACCCTGTTGCAAGTCCAGCAGCGTTTTTGGTGGCCCACACTAAAGGAGGACATCTCCAGGTTTGTGGCGGCATGCGACATCTGCGTGAGGTGCAAACTTGTAAACGCAGCCCCAGCTGGCCTCCTCAGGCCCCTGCCTATCGTTTACCGTCCATGGACCGACATTGCTCTGGACTTCTTCAAAGGGTTACCCACATCCAATGGCCACACTAGCACCATGAATGTGGTGGATCGGTTCTCCAAATCCGCTCAATTCATTCCCCTGCCTAAAATCCCATGCGGCCAAGGAGACTGTCGAACGCCTGATAGTCCATGTTTTCAAGCTCCACGTTACAGGGTGGGGCAGAGACTCATGCCCACCGCCAGAGATATCCCCCTAAAGACCACATGCAGCAAACCTGCGCTACCTCAACCCCTTCACCATTGCTAAAATTGTCAACCCCTGCGCTGTCATGCTCCCCTGAACTATGTGACACATCTACCACACTTTTCAGACAGTTGCACCGTCTTATGGCTCAAGCCTATTTAAAAAAAGTTTAATCAAGGATAAATAAATCCAGAAATCTAAGTGAGACTTAAAAGCAGATCATGAAATCATGAAAAGAAAAGACATAATCATAAACATCAAATCCTACAATAGACAGACTATGAAACAGAAACACTTTACATATTATATATTATCTATTCTTTTCTAATAAATGTCCTTCACTAGACATTTGCAACAGCTTCACATGCTTTATAAACATAAGATTATCCTACCTTTTACTTCAACTGAGATGTCTTTAAAGTCATTGTTGCTGATCCGACACCTGTACCATCCTCCATCCTCTACAGTCAGGTTTGATATGAGCAGAGAGAGATTTCCTGGAGAATGATCATTGAAGAGCTGAACTCTGGCTTTGTACTTCTCACTCTCATGAGATATCTCTACAAAATCATCTACATTTGGGAATTTTCTCCATATGAGTGTCCCAGGTGTGATATGAAGGTCAGTGCAGGAGCAGGGCAGCACTACTGAGTCTCCTGTGTATGCAGTGATGAGTTTTACATCACCTTTCCCTTCCAGCCTGCAGCCTGTAGTAAAACACCAGTTAATTACCTGTTTATGAGAAGTTTGAGAGAACTACACCCAACCTGTAACTCCACAACTCACTAATGTCCACAGTAGGTATGAAAACATGAATGAATCATGCTCTAAATGGATAAAAATTCAATTCCAATCAGTATTAAATTTGCTATATTTTTAAATATATTTAGAAAGCTTGTCTGAAAGACACAATAATTATTTACAAATAATATATATAAATTATTATTATTATTATTATTATTATTATTATTATTATTTTAGCAAGTAACTGTAAAAAAAATTGTCATGTGTCTCTTAGATGCAGAAAAAAAAACATTTGAATGGTGTAAAAACAAGTACACACAACCTGTATCTCCATAACTTACTAATATCCCCAACTCACCAATAACCAAAAGTCACAGAAAATGAACTCTTGGAAGAGAAAGAAAGTATTTAATCCAATGACTGAAAAGCAACTGTTTTTATCTTGTGTTCATCTGCAGCACTGAAACTCTGCCTGTATTTCACTCTGAACAGATAAACACACTTCTGCTTTAGTGACAAACCACCAAAGAGGCCAACTGCTGCTGGAGGAAGTGACAGTGTGAACTGTCACTTCCACATTAGTAAGTCATTCCATGACATCATCCTCACATTGTGTGAACAGTGTACACAGCTCAGTGTTTCAAGTGTTAAAATAATTGGCTTTAAACATTGTGGTCAACCTCAATGAGTAACAGCCAATGAGAGAGCAAGAGGAAACTGTAGGGGGACAAAACAGGAAGAACCAGAACACCGATCATGATGAAGGAGACTCAGCGTTCTACATGAACCCAGGACATAGACGGGGATTAATAAAACTCTAGCAATAGATCAGCTATAACAATAAGTTCTTATTTAAATTCTAATGTTGAACAGGTTTGATATAAAAATGTCAATCATAAATTTATCATGTTTATATTTATATTTGGTTTGATGGTAAACAGAAAAACTCCAAAATAAAATATTTTTTAGGGAGTGCTTTATTTTTCTATAGCATCACTTAGATTACAGTAAGACTTCATACTTTAAATAATAAATTAGTACATAAACTATTTCCTATAACATACTGTTTGAGTGAGTGAGAGAGAGAGAGGGAGAGAGAGAGAGAGAGAACAGCTGACTCACCTTCAGTGACATGAACCTGTATGAGGAGGAGAAGAAAACACACCTGCATTCTTACTGAGGACCCAAACACACACATTAATCCAAAGAGAGAATTAGAGCTGAACACACACTGACCAACTGCTGCACCGTGTCTCATCATAATGAACACACTCTACAGATCACATGCTACAAGTTTAGCACTTTACATCATTCACACCTTCACAGGAAGTGCAGCCACAGGAAGTACAAAATTAGCAGCACATCACTGACCAATAGAGCTGAAAAGTCCCTCATGGGTGTTGTAAAGTTTATGCTCTTAAGACTAATACATTATAATAATTCTTTTATCAGAAACTTAAGAGAAGCTTTTTGTCCTGCAAAAGAGTGAAATCCAAAGAAGTGAGCTGCGCACACACACACACACAAACACACAAACACACAAACACACACACACACAAACACACAAACACACAAACACACACACACACAAATCGAAACACTTTTCTTTTACACAACAAAGACAGAGATAAGACATTTAATGTATTGTACGATTAAGTGTAATTTATTGTCATTTATTATAATCACATGGGCCATATGCTGTGTAGCAGTGGGTGGAGCCGAGGGCGGAGAAACGACCTCTGTGGAGCCTGGAAGAGGATTGACATCATCAACAGACTCCATTTCTACAAGCCTGGAGAGACATAAAATCCACAAGTTCTTGTTCTTTTGATATGATTTTATTTATCATTTTTAGAAATTCATGTAAAATTCAAAATAAACCACGACCCATATTTATAAAGGGTCTCAGAGTAGGAAATTGCTCCTAAGTGGCCAAAAATTCTCAGAATGATGCTACTTTGTTCCTACTTTCAGAAGGAGGAGTAAAAGCTCACTCACTCACATCTACAGTATACCGCTTAATCCTGTATTTAGGATCACGGGTGCCTGGAGCCTATCCCAGGAGACTTAGGGCACATGGCAGGGTACACCCTGGACAGGGTGCCAATCCATCGCAGGGCACACACATACACACATTACAGCCAGGAAGTGCAAGGCAACAGTGCTAACCACTACACCACCGTGCCGATGGAGTAAAAAATATTTATCAAAATTCCTAAAATAGGAAATCACTCCTATCTCCACCAAAATGTAGGAGAGCTCCAAACGTATCCTTACTGGTTAGAAATAGTGTGAAGAAATGACGTTGAGGCAGAGATGCATGTGGAGGAGTGATGTTTTAGTAATACTGAGTTGCAAGAAGCTCATAAAAAACACCTCTGGACAAAAATGTAATACTTTTTGTTTTGTTCTTTTAAACATTGCGTGTGGTGTGTAACTGGTCCATTAATGAACATGTCGCATACTGTCTCCACAGGTGACTGATACTTTATGCTTTATAGTAGCAGCTTTGAAACAGTGACACAGAGACACTGTCAGAAATAATAAATGAAACTCTACTCTTACAGCACCTGTGGTGGAAAATTACACACGTGGACAAAATTGTTGGTACCCTTCGGTCAATGAAAGAAAAACTCACAATGGTCACATAAATAACTTTAATCTGACAAAAGTAATATTAAAAAAAAAATCTATGAATGTTAACCAATGAAAGTCAGACATTGCTTTTCAACCATGCTTCACCGGAATTATTAAAAAAAAATGAACTCATGGAACAGGCCTGGACAAAAATGATGGTACCCCTAACTTAATAGTTTGTTGCACAACCTTTTGAGGCAATCACTGCAATCAAACGATTCCTGTAACTGTCAATGAGACTTCTGCACCTCTCTGCAGGTATTTTGGCCCACTCCTCATGAGCAAGCTGCTCCAGTTGAAGGCCACACAATGATTTCCTCTTAGCCATTCTTGGGTGTTTTTAGCTGTGTGTTTTGGGTCATTGTCCTGTTGCAAGACCCATGACCTGCGACTGAGACCCAGCTTTCTGACACTGGCCAGCACATTTCTCTCTAGAATCCCTTGATAGTCTTGAGATTTCATTGTACCCTGCACAGATTCAAGACACCCTGTGCCAGATGCAGCAAAGCAGCCCCAGAACATAACAGAGCCTCCTCCATGTTTCACAGTAGGGACAGTGTTCTTTTCTTGATATGCTTAATTTTTCCATCTGTGAACATAGAGCTGATGTGCCTTGGCAAAAAGTTTCATTTTTGTCTCATCTGTCGGACATGTAGGACATTCTCCCAGAAGCTTAGTGGCTTGTCAACATGTAGTTTGGCATATTCCAGTCTGGCTTTTTTATGATTTGTTTTCAACAATGGTGTCCTCCTTGGTCGTCTCCCATGTAGTCCACTTTGGCTCAAACAACGACGGATGGTGCGATCTGACACTGATGTTCCTTGAGCATGAAGTTCACCTTGGATCTCTTTAGAAGTCTTTCTGGGCTCTTTTGTTACCATTCGGATTATCCGTCTCTTTGATTTGTCATCAATTTTCCTCCTGCGGCCACGTCCAGGGAGGTTGGCTACAGTCCCATGGATCTTAAATTTCTGAATAATATGTGCAACTGTAGTCACAGGAACATCTAGCTGCTTGGAAATGGTCTTACAGCCTTTACCTTTAACATGCTTGTCTATAATTTTCTTTCGAATCTCCTGAGACAACACTTTCCTTCGCTTCCTCTTGTCCATGTTCAGTGTGGTACATACCATATCACCAAACAACACAGTGACTACCTGGAGCCCTATATATAGGCCCACTGCCTGATTACAAGATTGTAGACACCTGTGATGCTAATTAGTGGACACACCTTGAATTAACATGTCCCTTTGGTCACATTATTTTCAGTATTTTCTAGGGGTACCATCATTTTTGTCCAGGCCTGTTCCATGAGTTTATTTTTTTAAATAATTCTGTTGAAGCATGGTTGAAAAGCAATGTCTGACTTTCATTGGTTAACATTCATAGAATTTTTTTTATTATTACTTTTGTCAGATTAAAGTTATTTATGTGACCATTGTGAGTTTTTCTTTCATTGACCGAAGGGTACCAACAATTTTGTCCACGTGTGTATGAATCAACTATGTGTGTCTTACTAAAAGTCTACATAATCGTGAGTCAATTAGAGTTGCAGTCTTGAAATATGCATGCAAAAAAGAACAAGATGTACAGAGATTAAAGGCCTTGATCTAGCTATGTGCAGAAACTGGGCCTCAGAAGATGTAACTCATCTGGTTATCAACACCCAGGGGAACAGCTCTGTTGTTGACTTGCTCCATTAGAATATATTGGGCACTGGTAGATGAGGAAGGGTTACTTCTCTCTTACAGATGCTTTTG
Source organism: Clarias fuscus (assembly GCA_030347435.1). NCBI lineage: Eukaryota > Metazoa > Chordata > Actinopteri > Siluriformes > Clariidae > Clarias > Clarias fuscus. Next base: position 6,633,065 of record CM059204.1, on the reverse strand, counting down.
CAGTGTGTGTAACAGAGATGTCCAGCACTGCTTAAATAAAGCTCTACGCTTGTATTAATTATTATTTTGACTATTTAAAGTCTCCAGAGTTGTTAATTTAATTTCCATCACAGTTCTTTGGCATCCCAGATGGGACTCAGCAACTGAGTGGCTCGAGGAGTCCAAGTAAGCACAGAGTGCGGCACTTTGAAGGCTGTACTTTGTCCGGCACTCACTGATTGCCCATTGATGCAGAGGAGCTTGGAATGACTCCACGCTGCTTAATACCAGGGTTTACATCCATTAAAAAGTCATACATTTCAAAGGCTTTTATCGACAATTACATGACATTTATGCAAAGAGTCAGTATTTGCAGTGTTGGCCCTTCTTTTTCAGGACCTCTGCAATTCGACTGGGCTGCTCTCAATCAACTTCTGGGCCAAATCCTGACTGAACCCTTTAATAATCACTTCTTGGAGTTTGTCAGAATTAGTGGGTTTTTGTTTGTCCACCCGCTTCTTGAGGATTGACCACAAGTTCTCAATGGGATTAAGATCTGGGGAGTTTCCAGGCCATGGACCCAAAATTTCAACGTTTTAGTCCCCAAGCCACTTAGTTATCACTTTTGCCTTATGGCACGGTGCTCCATCGTGCTGGAAAATGCATTGTTCTTCACCAAACTGTTGTTGGATTGTTGGAAGAAGTTGCTGTTGGTGGGTGTTTTGATACCATTCTTTATTCATGGCTGTGTTTTGGGGCAAAATTGTGAGTGAGCCCACTCCCTTGGATGAGAAGCAACCCCACACATGAATGGTCTCAGGATGCTTTACTGTTGGCATGACACAGGACTGATGGTAGCGCTCACCTTTTCTTCTCCGGACAAGCCTTTTTCAGAGAGAAGTGGCTTCTTTCCTTCCCTTCTTGACACCAGGCCATCTTCCAAAAGTCTTCACCTCACTGTCAGCCGTCTAATCCGCCTCCCTGCTATTTCAGACGACGTCAAGAAAGGTTCACCCTAATAACTGCAAATTTGAGGTACAAATTTGGGGGCAGCTGTTGTGAAGGAAAGTGTGGGTCAGTCCAGTAGGGGGCGCCAATAGACCTTTATTCGATGTTTCCTGACATTCTAACATGTTCTAACCCAGAAGTTGTTTTTGTTTGGTGTAGCAACGTGTAGAAGGAAACCAGCACTTTAACTGTTTTTTTTATGCAGTTGATCTTGTTTGGTGGATTTGTGCGTGCAAATATTGTAAGTATTATTACATTTATTTCCCAATATGTTGGGAGGATGGGACTTTATTGTGAATCTAGCCACCTGCTGTTTGTTGATAGTAACAAAGCATGATAGTTAATGCTAGAATTGCTATGATGCGTTATATCTGTTTTTCATTTCTGTATGTAGAAATGTATAGTTTAGTTTATGAGACTAATTAGTAACTGTTGTTGTTCCTGTTACTGTTTCAGTGACTTATATGGTATTAATTATTTTATTTCTTTATATAGAACCACATATCTGTCCACCTGTTGATTAACATGTGCAATGCTGGAATAAAGAGAGTGTTTTAAGGAGAACAAAGACTTGTGCATTCTAACCGATGCCCCACAGTGATCAGAACTCTAAGCTAGCAACACAAACTTGATACTTCATTACAGTAGCGCTCACCTTTTCTTCTCCGGACAAGCCTTTTTCCTTTTTCAGAGAGAAGTGGCTTCTTTGCTGCCCTTCTTGACACCAGGCCATCTTCCAAAAGTCTTCGCCTCACTGTGCGTGCAGATGCGCTCACACCTCCCTGCTGCCATTCCTGAGCAAGCTCTCCACTGGTGGCACTCCAATCCCACAGCTGAATGCTCTTTAGGAGACGATCCTGGCGCTTGCTTGACTTTCTTGGACGCACTGAAGCCTGATCCTATAAATTGTTGATTTAGGTGCAATCTTAGTAGCCACAATATCCTTGTCTGCGAAGGTATTTTTATGCAACGCAATGATGGCTGCACGCGTTTCTTTGCAGGTCACCATGGTTAACAATGAAAAAACAATGATTTCAAGCATCACCCTCCTTTTAACATGTCAAGTCTGCCATTCTAACCCAATCAGCCTGACATAATGATCTCCGGCCTTGTGCTCGTCAACATTCTCACCTGAGTTAACAAGACGATTACTGAAATGATCTCAGCAGGTCCTTTAATGACAGCAATGAAATGCAGTGGAAAGTTTTTTTTTTTTTTTTTTCCGGATTAAGTTAATTTTCATGGCAAACAAGGACTATGCATTTCATCTGATCACTCTTCATAACATTCTGAAGTATATGCAAATTGCTATTATAAAAACCTAAGCAGCAACTTTTCCAATTTCCAATATTTATGTAATTCTCAAAACTTTTGGCCACGTCTGTATACTTCAGATAAATGTGCAAAAATGTAAATAAAACTATCTGTGTAAATAAGGTCTATACTCTATACTAAGGTCTAAGGCATCAGGGGTCCCAGTGTCTGAGCCATTCCCAAAATCACTAGTATATAAAATAGATGGATTGGAGCAATTCAAACTTTCCTTTGTAATTTCTGATTGCTGTTCAGTAAATTTTGTTGGAAAAATTCAATAAAATAATTTAATCTAATAGAATAATTAGAAACTTAATGTGTAACCTTAGCATTTCAGTCACTAGTGAGCACAGAGGTCTGTCAGTCACCTATTCAGAGTACACTGATTACTGCTGTGTAAAATATGACCCAAGCAGCCTAACTTACATCTATGAATGGAAGCTGTGTGATGCCTCCATCTACAGTAGGAGCAGTGAAACAGATTCTCACAGATAAAGCACATGCTCTTACTAACCTCTTCTGTACTGCTTATATGTGCACATAGCACACACACACACACACACACACACACACACACACACACAAGGGAGGGGCAAACACTGAGAATGAGTCAAAGTGGTTCAGACAGCAGAGGCACCATTTTCATTAGTTTAATATTTATTACCCCATAAATTTAGACAATTACTAGGATAGCCCCAAATAACAAAAATTGACAATGTCAGTAGCGGGTGTTTCCACTATTTGCTGTAATGACAGCTTGACAGCAACGTCTCATGTTCCTCACTAGCCTCATTATGTTGTTCTAAGGCAATGCGTTCCACTCTTCCACAAATGCTACACGCAGTTCTGCCAGGTCAAATGGTGGGAGTGGGGGGGGGGAGGTACGAGCATCCAGTCTCTGCTTCAACTGGTCCCAGATGTGCTCTATGGGGTTCAGGTCAGAGGACATTGATGGCCATACCATATTAGGCACTCCAACTTCCTAACAATTCTGCCATGATGAAGTGGAGCATTATTATCCTTTAACAGAAGGTTGGGGGTATGCTGGCAGAATTGGGGGATGACGATGGGTTCTATGATGTCTCTGAGGTAAGAACGTGCCTGACCTCAGAGTATGCCTGACCTCTCCTCGCCTTGTCCAGCAACGTTGACCTGACACTCATCAGGGAACAGGACGGTAGACCATTGCTGCATTGTCCAGGTAACATGGTCTTGTGCCCACTGCAAACGTTCAAGGCGGTTTCTTGGTGTGAGTGGAGTCACCTGCAACAGTCGTCTGGCATTCAAGCCAAAGTAGTGGAGTTGGTTGAGAATGGTTTGTCTGGAAACTCTAGTACTCCTCAAATCTTGTAAATGGGGCTACAGCTGTGTGGCAGTTGCATAACGATGTCTGAGTGCATAGGTCCTTAGGTACTGGTCATCGTTGCAATCTGTCATTCGTGAGGCTCCACTCCTGGGTCTGTCATGAACTCTGCCAGTAGTTCTGTGTCTTGATGCAAGTCTGCCAGAAGGCCCGCCATGGCCAGGTGGCGCTGCTCGTTTATTAATTGACGTCATGTATTCGTGGCTGTTTGAATGATGAACTTGGAATGACTCTCTCTCTCTCTATATATATATATATATATATATAGAGAGAGAGAGATAGATAGCGGTATATAGGATTGACCTTCATGAGTTCTGACTCGGGTGTGTCACTGAGGCCACTTGGACTTCTCAGTTTTCCGTCTGACTGTCCCCACCGGCCTCAGAGGCCATGATGCCTCACTCACACTCTCAATCACTATAAAGTTTTAATTTTTATACAGTTAAAACTTTATACTTTGTGTTCATCATGCTGGGAAATTAAAAGATTTGTGACATTTAATTTAAGAACAGAAAATAAGTAGTACAAAATATTTTTGTCTTGACCATGAACTAATATATTTTATAAGCTGCAACTGTTTCATTTATTAGATTCATTTCCTCAAGCTACAGGTGCATGCGGTATTAAATGCATTTAGTCATGATTCAGGAAATTTCTCCTCTCTGCCAGCAGATGTCAAACTGGCCTACTATACAGTATATTGCTAGTGTAACCTCGGCTCCTTGCATCACTCTTAGTAAGATCTTTATCCTCCTCAGGGTTGTGATAGATCTGGTGTCCAAGAAAATATCCGAAGGAGACAGGGAATAAGGCAGGAATACTCCCTGAATAGGAGGCCAGGTATTTAGAATCAAGAAAACGTCCATTAGCATGTTTTAGACATGAAGCCAGATGAAACCAACATCGAGACAGGAGCTCAGGAGAAACTTCACACAGACATGAGCTCAGCATCAAACCAGAGACCCTGTTATGTTAAGGCCTGGAGTATATAATATAGGGAAAGTGCTTAAACAAAAAATGTGTAACCACTAATGGTAAGAATGGCAGGGAAGCCCAATTATGCCACCTGAGGTCTTTTTCCACCCAGGACACTGAAATAATAAATGAAAAACATTATAATTAGCAATTATAATTAACCAAATGTGGTTATGATTAGTTGACGGACAGAGCTCATTCAACCTGATTAAAGACAGAGATGTGACTGTCTAAAGAAAGTGCTAAATTATTTAATAACCATGATATAGGTGAAGGTATTCTAAAATTATTCTGAAATAAACCTCATCAACAGCTTACCAAAAATTAAATACCTATGGTTCATAGAAAAACAAGCTTGATGACTCAAACTTTAACAACAGGGACACATCAATCTGCAAATCAGTGAACAAAACGTCTTAAAATGAATTTAAAAAATCTCTTCAAAAAGAAAGAAAGAAAGGAAAAAAAGCATATGTCCACCAACATACGTTGACCAAAGGGTCAAGCTTTTGTATCACAGGACATCAAGCATTTTCACATGGATATGATCACTGACACAAAACAATCAAAGAATGATATTATTCTTATTACTTTTACAACTGCAAAAGAAAACAAACACATACACAGTAATCAAAAATAATATTATAATCACAGTTATCAACATTAACATAAAACAAAATACAAAACTATTAACTTTGCATCAAAGGTAAAAGAGTATCAAATAGGGAGATAAAACAACAACAGAAAATGAGAATACAAAACAGCATCTGAAACCAGTAGATGAAACAGCAGCATTAGGAAACACGGCTACTTGAAACAAGTAGATGAAACAACCGTTAGCGCCTTTATGCTACACCTCCTTAGTGATGTTCTTACATTTCAGCATACTTTGATCTAGCAGCACTTAAAGGGAAATAAAAGCCAATAAAGGCGTTTACTGCTTACTAAAAACAGAATACAGTACAGGAGCCACACTGCAATATCTAACCATGCATTTTTAAACACATGGAGAAAGACAGATGTGCCCATTGACGACCTCAGCTCTTCACCAATAGGTGTTTCTTCCCACTAAAGACTGATGCAAACATCCACAAGTAAACATCCAAAATATTAACCCCATTACAAAAAAAAAAAAAAAAGTGTTTTACACTATACGTTTTTTTACGCAACATAAACTTAATGAACTCATCATCCAGTTTCATCAGGTGACATAAGGACAGGATTGTGGCTTAGTTAACCAGTTTTGATAAAAATACATCAGATCTGAGAGTATTTACAATTGTTTTTTTCCAAGAACATTACAACATTATGTGAGGGAATATATACAGTGTAGTATAAGTGAATCAGTGGCAAAACTATAAATTATGTACTTTTAATCTATTCAGACAAATTGTATGAATTTTACACATTATTAAGCATAAAATGAAAAACAGAAGATCTAAAATTATTAAAGAGAAAAATATGAACAAAAGGACACTACCCGTAATTTTCTGATTTCACATGAAATAGAGTATTTTTATGCATTACTTGGATTTTATATGCTGAACATAGTTCATTCAAATGCCTTAGATTTCAAAGCCACAGATGGATGATGTAATACACTCATGTGATATAAACTCATGGAACTATCTGCTCTGTTAATCAGGTGTGTTGATGGTCGCTGCTGTTAAAACATGTGTATCTCCTGTTGATGATGTTCTCTACTGCAGATTCACTTTTCCATCTCCATCAGGTCTGCTGTAATGAACTCTGTCAGCACTATATCGAGAGTCTATATGGAGAGTAAAATAGACAAGAAACATTCAGTCAGTTCAGCAGCTAAACTGGAGTAATGGATGTTGAATTTTCATGAAATGGAAAGTGCTTGAGATGCTCCTGGGCTGCAGATGTGGAATGTGGAATGTCCCTGTTCTGAGCATGTAAATATTTGGGAACTATGAATTTGTTATTAAATGTGTGAAAATAATTTAAACTATTCAGTTTGAATTTAAACTAAACTAAATGGACCAAAGAATTAATTACGTATTTATCGGCTTGACCCAATGTTGAGCACATTTTACACAAAACTACTCCAATACCATCTCCTTACACACTTACACTATGTTGAATATTTTTCTATTGTCTTTCACACTAGCAGAGGTGTGTGTGTGGTTGCATGAAAATTTAAGGTCATTTAAAATAAAACAATCCGTACACCATGAGGAGAAGAGTTGGAGAACTGTGTGCGTGTGCGTGTGCGTGTGCGTGTGTGTACCTTTCTTCCTTGTGCTGCAATAGACAACAGCTACAATGATGTGCAGAAAGATTACAGTCACCACAGCGAAGGGGACGAATGGAAGAGACTCTGGAGAGATGTTTTTTTTATTAACGTCAGTATTATACACAAACATTTTTTATACTCATGAGAATATTACAGTATATATATATATATATATATATATATATATATATATATACACACACACATTGATGTATGAGAATTTTCAGATAAACCACTAACATGCTAACTGTATGTACTGTAGAACAGTGTTGGGTGTAACGCGGTACTTGGATTACTTGTTTGATGTAACGAGTAATCTAATGCGTTAGGTCCACAATTCAAATATTCAGTTACTTAATTACTTTTTTAAAAATGTAACCCGTTAATCAGACAATTTATATAATCCGTGAGCCAGACAGCAGTCATTCCCAATCCATTATTGTGTGAATTACTGTTCGTCCTGCTGTTATACCCTTTATCTCACCTATGCGGTTTGACTATGCAAGGACTGGCGCACGGAAAGATGGAAACCTGCGGTGAATCCTAATGAACCGTACTTGCAGCCACTGAGCCAAAGTGCGTAAGTGAGATAAGGGTATAAGTGGTTAAGGGCCAAATTATGGGCCAAACTTTGCTGTGTGATGATGGTAGAATAATTATAAAGGTTTTGACTAAAACAACATTCATGAGAAATGACAAAGGAGTTTTCATTTTCTGCAGTGAAAAATTACTCTAATTAGTTACTTTTATCAGAAAGTAATGCAAAAATGTAACGGATTTGAACACAGTAATTGTGTAATGTAATTAATTTCTTTAAAAAGTAATGTCCCCCAACACTGCTGTAGAATGAAGTAACCGACTATTTGAAATAAACGCAAGAAAATATTTTCATGCTGAACACAATCTAAATGTAAATCTAAATTTTTATTTACTAAATACAGAATGTATCGAGGTATCCCCTGGAGGTCACTCTTGGTGTTTTGTGTGTTTCTTGGACTTTGTGTTTGGTGCTTGGTATATATATATATACCAATATATATTATATATATTATTACAGTTTTATATATATTATTACAGTATTATATATATATATATATTACAATTTAGATAATTTTACCTTTAATCTTAACTGAGACGTCTTTAAAGTCATTGTTGCTGATCTGACACCTGTACGTTCCTCCATCCGCTACAGTCAGGTGTGATATGAGTAGAGAGAGATTTCCTGGAGGATGATCATTAGAGAGCTGAACTCTGTCTGTGTAGTGATTTGTCTGGTCCTTTGGGAAAATTTCTTTGCAATCAGATCCCACGTAAAAGATCCATCTGAGAGTGTGTGGTTTGGCTTGTAGTTGAGAACAGGAGCAGGGCAGAAGGACAGACTGTCCCACGTATCCAGTCACACTCACTGTCTGCTGATTCAGTGTGCAACCTGGAGAATGAACAAACATCAACATATTGCATTGCTGTTACAACATCCAGCCTGCAGCCTGTAGGAACACACCAGTTACTGATCTGTTAATGAGCAGTTCACCATCTGCAGCAACTCTACACAACTACACACAACCTGTAACTCCACCACTCACTAATGTCCACAATAGGAATGTGACTGAATATGAAAACATGAACACATAACATGCTGTAATCAGATACACATACAGTTAGAAGTCAGTATCTGAGGTGCTGTATTCATGTATTCTTGTTGAAGTTTATCTGAAAGGTTCACAAATAACTGTAAATCAAATTGAAAAAGCAACAGCTAAACTTAGATCTAGGGGAGTTTGTGTTAAATACTTATTTAAATAAATCATAAAAAACAATCAACTAGTTTTAAAATGTTCCACGAAGAGAAACATTACAAAACTTTTGGCTTAAACATTAGATATCCCACTGTACAGTCGTGGCCAAAAGTTTTGAGAATTACATAAATATTGGAAATTGGAAAAGTTGCTGCTTAAGGTTTTATAATAGCAATTTGCATATACTCCAGAATGTTATGAAGAGTGATCAGATGAAATGCATAGTCCTTCTTTGCCAAGAAAATTAACTTAATCCCGAAAAAAAAAAACTTTCCACTGCTTTTCATTGCTGTCATTAAAGGAGCTGCTGAGATCATTTCAGTAATCGTCTTGTTAACTCAGGTGAGAATGTTGACGAGCACAAGGCTGGAGATCATTATGTCAGGCTGATTGGGTTAGAATGGCAAACTTGACATGTTAAAAGGAGGGTGATTCTTGAAATCATTGTTCTTTAATTGTTAACCATGGTGACCTGCAAAGAAACAATTTTGCCCCAAAACACAGCCATGAATAAAGAATGGTACCAAAACACCCTCCAACAGCAACTTCTTCCAACAATCCAACAACAGTTTGGTAAAGAACAATGCATTTTCCAGCAAGATGGAGCACTGTGCCTTAAGGCAAAAGTGATAACTAAGTGGCTCGGGGACCAAAACGTTAAGATTTTGTGTCCATGGCCTGGAAACTCCCCAGATCTTAATCCCATTGAGAACTTGTGGTCAATCCTCAAAAGGCAGGTGGACAAACAAAAACCCACTAATTCTGACAAACTCCAAGAAGTGATTATGAAAGAATGGGTTGCTATCAGTCAGGATTTGGCGCAGAAGTTGATTGAGAGCAGCCCAGTCGAATTGCAGAGGTCCTGAAAAAGAAGGGCCAACACTGCAAATACTGACTCTTTGCATAAATGTCATGTAATTGTCGATAAAAGCCTTTGAAACGTATGAAGTGCTTGTAATTATATTTCAGTACATCACAGAAACAACTGAAACAAAGATCTAAAAGCAGTTTAGCAGCAAACTTTGTGAAAACTAATATTTGTGTCATTCTCAAAACTTTGGCCACTACTGTACATTCTGATTTTTGGTATTTTACTGTAGACCAATGCTAATAAAATAATATTTACCTTCAAAATAAATTATTTAAATTTCAATCCAGATACTAAAATGGGCATTTAGAGTACTAAACCAATACACATACAGTCATAGGAGACAGAAAGAGGGACACACACACACACACACACATACACTCATATATAAAATATCTATTTATAGCATATGCTAATCAAAGTGACTATAACTCACTTTCAGTAGCATGAATCTGTACAAAACACACACTGCCTTGACACAAATTTGCTAAATTCCAAAATGGTCAATTTATTGTCCTGCATTAAGCAAAGAAAACAATAAAATTATTGGAATTGGTTAATTTATTTTATTTGACAAACATCAGTACATTACCCCGTCCCATTTAAGAGTCAAGACTAAACCATTTCAACATCAACAGAAGAATGAAATATGCCTGTGAAGCTACAGTACATATTCACAGTGGAGACAAATGATCTGCTGTAGCGACACCTAAAGAGAGCAGCTGAAGAAGAAGAAGAAGAAGATGAGGAAGAACTTGAATGAACTGTGGTTTATTTAGCAGCATTTTGTAGTGGGATTGATTTTACTTAATGCATTGCTGTACGAAGTTAGTTGTGTGTTTTTTTCCCTGCTTCCCCAAATCCTCCTATCCTGCAATTCACACTGACCTCATGTAATGCAATGTGATAGCAATATCTAAGGTCTTCATCTGTTGTCAAGTGTTTTGAATTTGCCAGGTCACCTTGGTTTTCTGGCCGACCATGTGGACTCAGGACATTTCTTTGTTTGCTAGAAGTAGTCACAGGATACAGGTTGCACCAACCTGAGCACGCAATACCACCATTTCAAATAACTGTGTAAGCTCATTTCATCTTGGTGCTGCCATTTCATGTGTTTAAGCTTGTGTCATAAATGTGACTGGACTGAGTGTCGCCATTTCATCTTTTTGAGCATGTTTCCTAAAAGGTGAGTAGATTGAATGCTGCCGAGTCAACTCTCAATTCATGAAAGCGGTATGTAAGAAGGGGGGATGCCATGCGCCCCAAGAACTTCAAAGGCAGAAGCACTGAATGCTGCTGCTAAAGCACCACATTGGAAAAAGCAAGGAAAAGGCCTGCACAAGCTGCCGCAGAACTCTTCACTTTTGCTGAAGAGCTTCCAAGCTTAAACATTACACCAGAAAATTCGCTCACTTTACAGATACAAAATGGGTCAGTTACTCTAGCCTGTTTGTTCTTCTTCTTATGCAAATTTAGAAAAATTGAATTGAAGACTGTACCCCTACATCTTAAAGCACAAGCACACACATACACATACACACATGCACACACACACACACACACACACACACACACACACACACACACACACACACGCACTTCAGCACAATCCTGTGGGAAGAAAAAATGAGTAAACTCAGCATGTTCGCCAAAAGCTCAGGAGAAGCTGCAGTGATGGGGATGTAGACAGAAAAAGAAATTTCTACAATATAAAGAAAAAAAAAACATTATGCACTTTACATGACATTTAAATGTACATGACATGAAGCGGAATATAGGAACGTCTCCACAATGTGCATCACAAAAATAAAGCCAAAGCCAAACCTATCAAAACATAAGGTTTTGCAATTCTTTTACAAATTGTTTTGCACCAGGGACTTAGTGCATGTGAGCCTAAAGCTGATACACACTCCCTCTCTTGAGAGGCTAACAGCAATTTTATCCCAGTTATCGGACCTGCATAGAAAACTGAAGACAAAACTATTATGTAATACACGTAGTTCATAAATGGAACATGAATTTAAAAATGGCTCGTTAAAATCGTTTGAGAAATGTTTGCCTTATTATGTATTTTATCCAGAAAAAAACACAGCTCCAACATTTTCTCGTATTTGTTTACAGGCCAGGTTTGCCTTCATCAATATAGCAAATGTGTCGATGTATTTTTGAGCCCCCAGTTCAAAACTGATCTAGACGACAGGCCTAGAGGGTTAAAATTATGTGGTAAAAAAGTCTCGTGAACGTGGAGCGCATGGTGTTCATACTGCACAGGATACACAAACCACAACCTGGTCTTGAGATGAGGGGAGATGATTGATAATTGCTTTTCTTTTCTCTCTTTCTTTTTCCTTATTCTACCCTTAATTAAAGTCCCCTTCTCTTGCTGGTCAAGATTCTCCTGTGCATTTGTGTGGTGATCTAGCTGGTTGGTCATGTGGTGGTGGTGGTATAGTGTGACGGTGTAGTCTGGAGGATGAGGGTCTGGGGCTTTAGTGGGTGTTTATCTGGCATTGGGATGGGGTGGGGATGTGGTGTGGTCTCTTTGGGTTAGGTCACATAATGGGAGCTGATGGCAGATTGCTCAGGTTGAGTGTTTCTCAAGATGTGGTCTTCCACTGATCTGACCCAGTCACCTCAATTTTGGGCTGTTGTGCATTCAGAGTCTCCTTTCTAGCTCAACACTGTTGGGGAAAGTGCGCAAATGTTATGGCATGCCTTCTTACTTCAGGGTCTTTCCTGATAAATATTTTTTCTACATTGTATATCAATGCAGAAAATTTCTCCTTTGAACATATCTTCCTTTGAACAGTTGATGTTGAGATGTGTCTGCTCCCTATGCTCTTCAAAGCCTTTATAACGGCTCTAATCTGTGGTGCTGTAAATTGATGATTTCTGAGGCTGGTAACTCTAAATGAACGTCTCCTCTTCAGCAGATTTAAGTTTTGGTCTTGCTTTCCTGGGTTTGTCTTCATGAGACCCAGTTCCATCATGGTGATTGATGGGTTTTGCAAATGCACTTGCAAAACCCATCAATCACATTATTGTCCTTGAGAGAACTGTTTCAGAACTGATGACCTTCATGTCTTGAACTAAAAAAATATGTTATTTCTGCTGAGATCATATTGATTGGGAGACGAAGGTGCATGTTTTGCTAAAAGTTTTGTGGGATGCATGTAAAATCAAAAGAGATATGTTCCTCTAGGCTTAAATCAGAAAACGGAAAACGATCGGTCTTCACAGCACAATCCGGGTTTAGGCTAAAAGAAATGCAATGATAATAGTAGGAACAATCAGAGAACAAATAAACACTATTTGAAACAGCATTATGCACAAATACTGTCAAACAATTTTGCACTGTGGTGATGAGAGCAGGGGGCACGGTGGTGTAGTGGTTAGCACTGTCGCCTTGCACCGCCAGGGTCCAGGCTCGATCCCCGGCCAGGCTCGATTCCCGTCTCTGTGTGCATGGAGTTTGCATGTTCTCCCCGGGTTCCTCCGGGTACTCCGGTTTCCTCCCACAGTCCAAAGACATGTAGGTCAGGCTAATTGGCATTCCCAAATTGCCCGTAGAGTGTGAATAAGTGAGTGTATGTGTGTGTGTGTCTGTGCCCTGCGATGGTTTGGCACCCTGTCCAGGGTGTACCCTGCCATGTGCCCTAAGTCTCCTGGGATAGGCTCCAGAATACCTGAATACAGGATTAAGCGGTATAGATGATGAGTGAGTGAGTGAGTGAGTAATGAGAGCACAGCACATACAGTAGTTATAGCTCTGTGGTTTCCTCAAAGGATGTTTCAATTGAGACAAGCAAAAATATTTAGAGGCTTGTGACACAGGCAATAACAGGAAAAAATCTAAAATTGTCTTTTATTCACACGAATGAAAGAGATTATTCAGTTTCATTCGGAATGTAAATGTCTCCCATCATTTGTCACACACACTGTGTCATAACACACTAAGGTAAAATGCAAATTTATGCTAGTACCCGAGACAGCACCGAAAAGGTGAGAGGCCATTAGCTGACTTGGGCAAGGAGTTGTGAGCATATTTGATCCGTGGGAGCTTCCGGCTCCAGGAACGGGGCTCATTTGAGGTCATACACTGGATGGCTGTTTCCAGATCATGGAGATCTAGTGTGTGTGCCGCCCCTGGGTGATAGGCCAGCCTCGAGCCATGCCCCCATTCCAGGACACAAATTCGTTCTGCCTCCGGGACAAAGAGTTTGTCTACTCGTGTCTCTGGGGGACCAGGTTCCTGGTTGAGCGCCGTTCTGACTCGTGACTTGACATCCAGTAGTGCTGCCCCATTCAGGCATTAAGGGGGCAAAATGCTTCGGATGCCTCAGATGCTTGATCCTGTGCTGTCCAGTTTGGTGATCAGACTGTTTGAGAATAGGGGCCGAGGTAAATCGTGTCATAAGTTCCCAATTTTTCCTGGCTGCTTGCTCCATCCAAGCAAATGGGCTTTGGAGGTGAGTGGCATGGCTACCAAGCTACAGTCATGGATAAATTGCCTTGTGAGAGAGTTTCTGAGAGCTTTATTAAAACAAGGAGTCGGCGAACCCGCCGGCGGGTCCAAGTTCATTTTTTTCTGATAACCATAAATAGAACTTAAAATGCTCCATAATTTTTTATCATATATATATAAGTGTTGTACATCATTTGAATCAGTAAAGGGTCTACTTTTATTTATGTATACTCACTATATGAACAAAACATTGTTCAAATAGTGTTATTGTAAAATAAAGAAAATAAACAGGGTGCGCTTTCAGCCGTCTCAAGCTCCGTGAATATCTTACTGAAACCCGTCACTAAAATTCAAATCAAATTCAAATTCAAATTTTATTTGTCACATACACAGTCATACACAGTACGATATGCAGTGAAATGCTTAGGCGACTGCCCGTGACCTTAGAATAAAAGACTATTAAAGACTATTTACACGAAATGAATATAATAAAGAAAGTAGAAATATATTTAACTAAGAATAAAATATATGTACAGTACAAATATACAATAAGAAAATATAAGAAAAATATAAGAAAATAAGAAAACCTGAGTGTAAATATAGAAAATATATATATACGATATGAGAAAATATAAGAAAGCCTAGGTGTATCTAGCTGTACAGTATAGAAAAATATGTAATATAAATAGAAATGTCCAGGGGGTGTGCAAGTATGCTGTAAAGTGTTCATACTTAAAGTGACTTGTGCATATACAATAAATTGTAATGTAGTGTGAAGGGTGTGCAGTGATTGTCCCGAATGTTCAGAGAGAGTGCAAGAAGCATGAGTGTGGGTGTGTAAAGTGGGTCAGTCAGTACTGTGTGGTGTGCCGGTTGAGAAACCGTATCGCCTGCGGGTAGAAGCTCCTCTTCAGTCTCTCTGCATTGGCCTTCAGGGAGCGGAATCGCTTTCCTGACCTCAACAGAGAGAACAGTCCATTGCTGGGGTGGCTGAGGTCCTTCACGATCTTCCTGGCCTTGGTCCAGCACCGCTTGCTGTAGATCGAGTGCAGGTCAGGGAGCTCGGTGTGGATGACGCGCTCAGCTGATCGCACAACCCTCTGTAGAGCTCGTCTGTCCCGCATGGTGCTGTTCCCGAACCAGGTCGTGATGTTTCCCGTCAGGATGCTCTCTATGGTGCAGGAGTAAAAGTTCCTGAGCACCTTGGAGAGCAGTCTAAAGTCTCTTAAGCGCCTGAGCTGGTAGAGACGCTGTCGGGCCTTCTTCACCACGGTGTTGATGTGACAGGACCATGACAGGTCCTGCTTGAAATTAACTGAAACTCTGTGAATACTTCGCACACCGACATGAGAAATATATCTATATAAAGCTTAATTTAAAAATAAATATTAATAAAAAAATAAATATTCTAATTTATGTAATCTGTATGAATCCGTGGAGAGGAACAGTCTTTCCGACGCACTTCATTATCTGATCATGACCGGAGGCAGGACACGCCCACAGGACACGCCCACATGCTATTCACAGGGGAAAACAGCTGTAGAAGCACGCTACAGACAAGACCACGCCCCCTGCACGCGCACACACAAACCAGACACAGATTCAGTACGTTTCCTGCACGCGTGAAAGATGTGACGCGCTGTACAGGTTTCTGAAGCTCTAAAGAATGTTCTGGACCGTGGACAACATTGAAACTCCGACAGAAAACGGGTGTGTGTTAAAGAGTTATTTGCTCCACCGGAGGAGGAGAATCCAGCAAGCTGTTACCATGGGTGAGTTATTAAGTCTCATATAATCCTTATTCTGATCATATAAATCTCATCTCATTTTATTTTTCCTCATTTTGGCTATCTTATATGTAGCATTGTCTTTCAATGTCTCATACGTAGTTTAGGGTAGCACGTAGAAAACACTGCTATCCGGGCTACCATACTGCCTTATGAAGCTTAGCACAAACCTGCTAGCTCCCGGTGGCTGAAGCTAATACCTTATGTGATGGTTGTCAGTATCAGCTGTGGTGTAAATATTCCAATTTATTTCACCCCGTTTTGGATACATTTAGCTTACGGTAGCTATTTGCTTCAGTTTTTGGTTAGCTTATGACACTGCTATCTATAATGTTATTTAGCACAAACTCTTTAGCTCCCGATGGCTAAAACACTGCCTCATGTAGCTTATTGATATTCCGATATAAGAGTAAAAACATGCCCAGCTTTTTATAATTTGTTGTAAGCTTGTGTTGTGTTTATGCATGGTCATTAGTGATTGATGATGATTATATACAGTAGTTTATTTTATTGTGTTATCATGCTAATGTTGCATTTTTCTTTTTTTTAATAAAAAGTTGTGACAGTGAAAATGATCAGCCATCTGTTTGATAGAAAGCAAGGGCTCTGGATTCGGAATGGATCTATTTTAATTTTAAAGTGGATGGACACACAATAAGGATCTGTCCATACCTGTGACTGTGTACAACCAGCACATGGACTGACCTGGTTATAGAAGTGTTGCTCCCTAGTGACAGTGCCATTTGAGCAATGTAAAGCAGTGTATGGTAAGAAGCAAAAAACACCACAGTAACGCTAGGTATGTGATATTCACTTATGTTTTCAGTTAAACTGCTTTTTGAAAGTGGCACAAAGATGTATGACTGTGTATAGGGTGTAAGAGTGGGCTTTCACAAACCTAACCCCCTTTTTATTTTATTTTGCACGGCCATATTTATGCCATAAATTTACCTTCTGTTTATAAGATGATCTGTGTCTGTCCCTCTCCATTCAATCCTGGACATTTTCTTTGCACTATGTAAGTGAGTAAGTTATGTATACAGTGTAAGAGTGAGTTATTTTGCCTGTCAGTTAACTATATTCTAAATAAACTACAAACAAAAAAAGTTTTTTTGTCCTGAAATTATTTTCTTTTAACATTTCCATCTTTCACATACCTGACTGAAATACTCATTAGGCAAATCATTATTTGGGTCTTTGTCTTCTCTGGTGTGAATTACAGCATTATTCATGATCATTCACGCCTCCTCGCATACGATCTTTCTAAACAAAACGTGTCTTAGAAAATGTAAAGGAATATATTGTTTTCTGTGAATGATCAAGATGATTATCACATCATTTTGAAATGAAAACTCTAGACTACAAGATCCAGGTCACAAAAGTCTTGTAACAAATGTTATGAATGTGGTTTCTGGCCTTATTTCAGTGCTAAATATATTTTTTGTTTTAAAAAACCATGCATAAATTATTTTCTCCAAAATACAAACTTGTACATACATGCTGCATACATATATATTACTGTAGCCCAGTTTGTGATTAATACAGTGTAGTCAGATTTTAGCCATTTATATGTACAGTACAGACCAAAAGTTTGGACACAACTTCTCATTCAAAGAGTTTGAATTTGTATTATGGCAAGAAAAAAACAGCTAAGTAGAGAAAAACGAGCGGCCATCATTACTTTAAGAAATGAAAGTCAGTCAGTCCGAAAAATTGGGAAAACTTTGAAAGTGTCCCCAAGTGCAGTCACAAAAACCATCAAGCGCTACAAAGAAACCGGCTGACATGCGGACCGCCCCAGGAAAGGAAGACCAAGAGTCACCTCTGCTGCGGAGGATAAGTTCATCCGAGTCACCAGCCTCAGAAATCGCAGGTTAACAGCAGCTCAGATCAGAGAGCAGGTCAATGCCACACACAGTTCTAGCAGCAGACACATCTCTAGAACAACTGTTAAGAGGAGACTGTGTGAATCAGGCCTTCATGGTAGGCTATCTGCTAGGAAACCACTGCTAAGGACAGGGAACAAGCAGAAGAGACTTGTTTGGGCTAAAGAGCACAATAAAGAAAACTTTTTGAATGAGAAGGTGTGTCTAAACTTTTGGTCTGTACTGTATATAAGTAATTGAAAAATACATAAATGTCAGGACATCTCAGAACACCTTCAGACTCCTTAACACACAGGAACCTTGGTAAGCAGGTGCAGCAGGAGCAGAGGAGAGAAGCAGTGTGTGTGTGAACCAGAGGATGACGGGAGTGAATGGCGAGACCCCTTGTGACGAGGTTGGAGGCGGGACGCAAGGGAATCTCCACTATCCCGGAAGTTGAACACGCGGAAAATCCCGCTAGCATCTCTCGCTGTAAATCCGCTTCGCATGGAGAAGATGGTAATTGCAGTGATTTACCTTTCGTGAAGAGAACAGAGGTCAGTGCACAACGTAAGCTTTCTCTCCGATGTCCATGAATGCGGAAGTGCTAGAACGTGGAAGTCCTTAAGTGCGGGATGACGGGCACCTTACGGGGAATGGAACAGTGAAGGATTTACAGTATTGTTTTACCAGATGGGAGTCCAGCAGCAAGAGCAAATGAATCCAGATACCTGAGTACCAATTCAAAATCTAGAGAGCATGCCAAGTCGTACATATTAGTCAGTCCGGTAGCAGCAGAGGTGCACAGGGGCAAAGATGAGAGAGTAATCCGAGAACAGACAGGGTCGAGAACGAGATTAGAACACACAGAAAACCACTGGGCAAAGGAAACCGCAAGGCACATGAGTGAGATACTTCGCCACTGAATGGTTCTCTCTGCGTGCTTAAAAGTCTAGAGATGATTGAATGATCAAGGTCAGGTGTGCATGAGCGACAGGAGAGCTTGCAGGGAGAAAAACCAGGAGTGGAGTTTTAGGGGCTGGAAGTGCTGGGTTGATCTGGCTAGCTCGTGACAATTTGATTACGCATATTATTCTCATGAAATGTTAACACAGCTGCATGCATCTTTTTTAACAAGTATCATGACATTACCAATTAAAAGACTAAAAACTTTCTCTGTCACCGGAAGAATGAAATATTCCTGCAAAACTGTACAGTCCATATTCACAGTATTATGAATGGACTGTGGGTTATTCAGTAGCATTTTGTAGTGTAATTGATTATGTGATTGATTTTACTAATTGCATTGAGTACAAAGTTAGCTGTGCATTTTTCGCTGCTTTGCCAAATCCTCCTCCTATCCTGTAATCGACTAACAGTTCACACCATCCTCAGGTAATGCAATGTGATAGCAATATCTACAGTCTTCATCTGTCGTCATGTGTTTTGAATTTGCCACGTCTTTTTTATTGTTGCATCTCTTTGGTCACTTTGGTTTTCTGGCCCAGAGCCTGAGGATGGCTTAACATGGCCCTGTTCATGAGGACTCAGGACATTTCTCTGCGCTGCCAACAGAGGTCACTTTCTTACATAAGCAATAAAATAAGCATGCTTAAAACAAGTACAGTGGAACCTGAGATCGCGAGCATAATTAATTTCGGAAGCGGACTCGTATATCAAAACCCTTGTAAATCAAAATGAATTTCCGCATGAGAAATAATGACAGTATAATAATCTGATAACTAGAGTTGGGCGATTTAATCATTATTTTAGATTAATTAGAATTTATGGTTTATGTCGATTTTGAAAAATGAAAATCTGTATTTTTGCGACGCCCCCCCCCTGTGACTCGCACATGGGAAATACGAGATAGAACATGGCAGCTCGCTCTGCTGAAACCAAAGAGCTTGTTTCCAACAGAGGCGCGGTTTCTTCAGTCGTATGGAAATTGGTCGGGTTTGCAACTTTACACATTGAACAAGCCAAAGCCCAGGTGTAAAATTTGTCCAAAGTTTGTGTCAACTAAAGGAAGCTAATTTACTCGAGCACGACTAATTTACACATGCACCTCAAACAGATCCACACTGTTGAATCGGCATCGTGTTTGGCGCTGCGAGCTAAACAAGACAAGCGGCAGCGCGAAAACACCGGCTAAAAGCCAGGAGAAAACAATGAGCACATTTCCCCACTGTATCACATATGATAAGAGCCTCGATGGAAAGATATTATTGATGTTGTGTCGTGTTCTATCGCTAAAGACATTATGCCCATATACACAGTAAAATGCTGTCAGGCTCTTGTTTGATTTTATTCAGCATGTAAGTTGCATATGGGTTGCAAAATTGTTTAAGTAATTTAATACATATACTTTTAATCCAAAAAGCAGTTCATGTTTGGTTATATCGTCTTGCTTAAATAAATAATAAAAAACCTATATATTTTATTTTATTTTAGGCAAAGAAATAGTTTTAAAATCGAATTTAGTCTAAAAAAAAAAAAGGGAGATCCAATTTATAGGGCATATCGCCCAGCTCTACTGATTAGATTATTTGTTCCAGAACGCTCGCAAAGCGCATTACTCGCAATCCGAGATTCCACTGTATATATAAATGTTGATACAAGAGATTTCTATATATAATAATATTTAATATATTATGAATATAACATTAACATTTTATTACTCTAGGGGATGAAATACAGTAGAGCAATAAAGTGTTAATTAAATGTGTAGGTGACTATCTGGTCTGTTAATCAGGTGTGAGTTGTTATCTGGTGGATCTACAACATCAGATTAATCTGTCATGAGATTATCACTGAAGTAACATTGTGTATAAAAATGAGTCATTTACCTTCAACAGTGAGTCTGACGTCTCTGTGTTCATCCCCTTTAACACTACACCTGTAATCTCCTCCATCCTCTACAGTCAGGTGTGATATGAGCAGAGAGAGATTTCCTGAAGAGTGATCATTAACCAGCTGAAATCTCTTTTTGTACTGCTCACTCTCAGGAGATATCTCTACCCAGTTATTTGTTATGTATTTCTCCCATGTGACTGTCACAGACGTGGTGTGGAGTTCAGTGCAGGAGCAGGGCAGCAGTACTGAGCCTCCTGTGTATGCAGTGATCTCTTTTGTCTGTCCAGATGCTTCCAGCCTGCAGCCTGTAGGAACACACACATTAACAGACTTCAGCATCTGCAACATCTGTACAGAACTACACTCAACCTGTACTGTTTAAAACTCACTAACGTACACAAGGGGAATATAATCAAATGTGAAAAGATAACACATGTGGATATCCAAGTGGATAATCTGGAAATACAGGTTCAAGTTCAGTGTTTTTGTTTTTAGAAACTTTGTATGAAGTGATAGTTCACACATATGGATAAAGCCATTTTAAATGACTGGCCAGTACATGACGGGACCCAAGCCAGTTGGTGATGTGTCTCTGCCTGACCGATTTTGCCTGCGATGATGCAGTGAATTTAGCCCCACCCACTTCCATATGCACTGTGATAAACATTGACTTTGGTCTACAATAAAAACTTGTTCTTGTCTCCTCAGGTTTTATCGTTTAAATATTGGGGTGAAATCTTACACAGGATTAATATGGAATGTTGTTCTTGTATATAATTATTGTGTATTATTCTTTATCAATACACTTTGCATTTGTACTGTGTTCACTCTTTTGCGCTTTGTGGGCGTATATGCACTGATTATGATTTAAACACTCATGGTACAGTGTTGGTGTTTTTGAGCAATTTTTATGTGATTAACTCTTTGATATCGGTGTTCAGGGGTGATCATGACAACTTACTATTATTATTATTATTAAATATTATTATTGTACTATAATGTCACATCAGTGCAGGGTCAGCAGGGTGGACTGGAGGTCACGTCCCTCCCCATTTTGTGTGAAAAAGTGAATTTCAACCTCACCAGTAAACTCGCATCCATTAACCAGGATTCAAACTCATGAAACTGCCCTCTGACGTGTACTAGTCTGTACATTATTACACACGATCGGGACTTCCACACTGAAGCACTGGAAAAGTGAACAGCAGCTGGCTTTTTGCTGGTTGTCGTGTGTTACACTGCAATGAATGTTAATACTGTTAGTACTATTATTTACTCCATGGTATCAGTTTAAATAAGCAGAAACCAGATGCTTTATTAGTAACATTTTGGCCTTAGATTTAAGGTGTTTGACTTAAATAAATTCCTTGACTGTAATACTGTATTTTTGCATATATGTAATTTCTTTTTTTTATTCCTTCCTCGGTGAGGGAAAAAAAGCAGCTCTCAACACTATTCACCCTTATGTCTGACAGAGGATTTCTCCCTTACATTGCTGTCAGAGTAAGAGGTGTTGTCCCTTGATGCCAAGGTGCTGTAACGCTCTCAACATCCATACTTCCCAAGTACTCAAACATTACGCCAGAAAATTTCCTCACTGATACAGATACAAAATGTGTCATTTTCTCTAGCATATTTTTTTCTGACTAGGTGTTTATTCAGATTCAGGCAGACTGAATTTACGAAAGCACCCTTATATCCTAAAGCACAAACACACACATCAGCACAACGCTGTGGGAAGGAAAAATGAGTCAAACGAGAAAAATCAAGGAATAAAGCACTGATCATTTTTTTCTATCATTAATTAGTATTTTAAGATGCATTTTTATATATAGATATAGATATAGATATATAGATATATATACTGTATAATGAATATTTATATTATCAAAGTGAAAGCACAGCAGATTGACCTGAAACACAGGAAAAGCTACACTAATGGGAATGTAGACGGAAAATTGGCATTTCACAATGAAAAAAAAAAAAAACATTGGAAATACCATACAGGAAAATTATTTTACAGTCGGGATTTAGTTTGTGTACAGTAAGCCTAATGCTGATACACACTTCCTCTCTGGAACGCCTAGCAGCAATTGCAGCCTAAATAACAGCAGACAAAACTCTTTTGTATTATCCATGGCTCATAAACTGAACATGAATTTATGCAGGGACATTTTTTCATCTAATGCATTTTCTCACATTTGTTTACAGGTCATGTTTTCCTTCATCAGCATAGCAAATGTGTTGATGTATTGTCAGCCTGGTGAACACCATGTGAATTGTCTACAGCAGACCAACAGGGTTAAAATTCTCTGGCAAAAAAGGCAAGTAACTTCAGGATGCAGTTGTATTAAAAACCATATTTGGGCCTTTATCCAAATGGCATATATAACTCTATATTTATGGGTATATTTCGGGTAATATACCCTACTGTATATAACATTTAGTGGGTATATGTTACCCTATACACGACACACATGTTGCATGCATTATTCATTAATTATTATGATGCATTATTCCAAGCAGTCTCATCCCTGGCAAGAACAATTGCAAGAAATTAAGGCGTTAGCAGCCGCATGAAAATTAGCTATGGGCAAATCATGTTGGCTTACACGTTCAGTGTCGACCATATTTATGTGGCTTTGTGACAATATCGTCACAGAGTGGATGTCTAGATGGATCGATCACAATGCATGGGCCACAAATACTGGAATTGATACATAACATAACACTACCAGCTAAAGTTGGTGTAGTAAAATGCCATGTACTCAAAGCTGAAACATCATTTGTGTCACAGTTACTGAAGCAGCAGAAGCTGGACAATTAGCGGCATTGTGTCCACATGCACCATTGAAATGGTAAAAGTTTAAGAAGAAACATTACTGCTTAAGTTGTTTTTGTAACATGTATAGTATGTTGTTCATAATATCTGTTGAATAAATGTTATTTCACATCTGCGCAGAGAATGGCTCGCCATGATGCCGTGCCTCAGGGAAAAAAAATACTTTGTACGGGAGTAAACCACTCAACCTTAGTGACAATGCATGCATGTGATAGCCTTTGTGTCTAAATTGTGCAAATATGCGTAAACACCCTAAAGATGTTACCCGTGTATCATGTAATCTACAGTATGAGTTGTTTGATGTTGTGCCTGTGGTGTTGTTATGTCTGTACAGTGTTTAGTGTGAGCAGGTTCCCTGGTCCCCAGCATGGCAACCGAAGCCAAAAGTGATGAAGGACAAGGGAAACAACACTGTCTGGATTTTGAATTGTCCTTGTGGATAGGGTGAGACTTTTCAAACCCATTGTGTGAACTGGAAGCATGGGAAACTTTAGAAGAGCTAAATCAGGGAGACCTGAGGCTACATTTACCCACATGGATGTGTGGACATTGCTCAAAGTTTCAAAGACTTGCACCAACAGCTGGACTTTTGCACTATGAATAGACTGAACAATTGGATAGTTGACTTATTAGAATTTGGAGCTAACTTGTACACATATACTGGATACACTATATATGTATATTTAACGATATATTTGCATATGCAACAAGCCACAAGACACGTAAGGTTTTATTTGTATCTTCAGCCCATGATGAAGGGTGATCAAAAACTTGCTTAGTGTTTTCATATTTCTGGTGTAACATCCAGACTTATCAATTAATAAGGACATAAATTAATAACAACGGGGAAATGTAGAAAGTCTAGCAGTTAAAGAGATTAAGACCAAATTAATGGTCTTCAGGGGGAAATGTGAAACAAAAAAGTTTAAATTATATATTAGTAATATTAGGATCATTAGTACTCCAAACAAACCAATGTCTAATGTCTAATACCCAGAAGACCTCTGTGGAAGAGCAGGCATAAGCCTTCTATAGTCTCGGAGGAAGCGTAGCCCACACAGGCACTCAGTTTAAGAAGTCAGTGGATACAGAGGCGAGAGGCAGAGATGAACTATCCAAATACATTTTATAGAAACAATGTAATCTAATAAAATATCTAAACTATCAATACACTAAGCATACTCACTCATTTTATCATATTTTATGTTATTTTATTCTTGAAATGACTTTAATCAGATGGAAAAAACATGTAGGAAACCTTGGAGCGTAACTGAAGAATGACCAGAACAAACAAAGGTGAGAAATGAGGAACTTTAAGGCAGACAGTGAAGAGCACAATGAAAAGTACAGAAAGTACCATCACACTATAAACAGACCAAACCGTCTGCTCAGAACTGCTAAGCTTTTTTTACTTTTTTAGAGAGTGTACAAGGAGCTGTAATTACGGCAAATAAATAACTATGTATTTATGTATCAGAATTGTTATCATAATCACAGGTGGGATTAAGGCTGATAGCCGTATCAGGATGAGTAGGAATAAGTGGCACCATCCACCAGAGCCAGAGGAGTAGAAGAGTCCTCATCAAAAGGAATCAGTCTGATCACCATGACACACTTAAAGTAGAGAAGAGAGTGAGCAGAGAAAAATAGGATAATCTGCCCTCTACACTGTGCATAAAAGACATGATATGAAAATAGGAATAATAGCATAATCATATGATAAGGGGCTTAATAGAATATAATGTCTAACCTATTAACCGTTTAACCTTGACAGTTAAATATGAAATACACTATACACATAATAATGAACACATAAGTGTATCAGATCCATTTAAAAGCCAGAAATGTTATATTCATGTTGATTTAGTAGACTTAGTTAAACTGCATTAATTCATTGAGCATTTGGTACTGTATATGAACCCATGTGGAAGTAGGAAAGTTAGGACTTCTGAGAACGTTGTGGGACTTTGTGGAATGTCTGTCTGTCTGTCTGTCTAAACATGTCTTCAGTAAACCTGATTAGCTTTTTCTCTATTCAAAGTTTGTTTGGTTTATTATTTGGAATACTTGAAATTTGCCACGACAAAGAACATACCAGTTACTGATTTGATAATGAGAAGTTCACCATCTGTAGCATCTAACATTAGATATCCCACTGTCCATTGTGTTTTCTGGTATTTTACTGTAGACCAATGCGTATAAAATAACATTTAGCCGTACAATAAATGCTTTAAATTTAAATTTGGATACTAAAATCAGCATTTAGAGCACTAAACAGATACAGTCAAATGACTTAGTCCTAAAAATACAATCAGTCAGAAAAATCGTTTATTTATTTAGATAGACACTGAAGTCAATAGTATATGAATTGCAGTAGAGATCATTTTACCTTTGACTTTGATTGAGACATCTCTAAAGTCATTGTTGTTGATCTGACACCTGTACACGCCTCCATCCTCTACAGTCAGGTGTGATATGAGTAGAGAGAGATTTCCGGGAGGATGATTATTAAAGAGCTGAACTCTGTCTGTGTAGCGATTTGTCTGGTCCTTTGGGACAATTTCCTTGTGGTGAAAGACTTGCATATAGATCCATTGGAAAGTGCGTGGTTTGGCTTGTAGTTGAGAGCAGGAGCAGGGCAGAAGGACAGACTGTCCCACGAATCCATTCACATTCACCGTCTGCTGATTCAGTGTGCAACCTGCAGAATGAACAAACATCACCATATTGCATTGCTGTTACAACATCCAGCCTGCAGCCTGTAGGAACACACCAGTTACTGATCTGTTAATGAGCAGTTCACCATCTGCAGCAACTCTACACAACTACACACAACCTGTAACTCCACCACTCACTAATGTCCACAATAGGATTACTGAGCCGCCTCTTTGTCTCCCCCTAGTGTGTCTGCGTGGGTATATGTTTCACTTCCACACTTAATAAAGTTCACCTGTGTCTCCCTCATGTGCCTCTCTATTTAAACCAGCCGGTCCCGTAGTTCCCTGTCTGTTCACTGTTTGTTTTTCGTTGTATGTGGCAAGACGTGCCATTTCGCGCTCTCTCTCTCTCTCTCCCCCAGGACTAGGCCGAGGCTGTAGAGTTGGGGCGAGCGCCTCTCAGGTGGAGGTTTATGTTCAAAGGTCAAATTCAAGTCTGAGGCCAGAGTGTCTGATCCTCACTGAGTCATTTACACATTCGCCCCGTTCGCCTGCCGCTCCAGCTCTGAACCTTTTGGATGGTTGTTTTTTTTGTTTTGTTTGTTTCAGTTTTATTGAGTATACGTTGAGAGAAAAGAAATAAACGTGTTAGACTTGATCCCTGCATCTGCGTCCGCCTCTCGTTGAGAACATGACAGTAAATCATGTAAATATGATTTATATGATATAAATCATATTTACACTACAGTACTGTGACATACATTATTTACAGGTAACTTTTTAAACAATATTTCTTTATATGTTTCCGATAATAGTAAATGTGACAATAAAAGTGAATCCACTAGACTTTCCTGATGATTTTCTCCAGCGTGATTATTAAATGAACGCAGCACACACCTGAGCAGGTGCAGGTAAACCACAGCAGCCTGGCAGTGCTGAGATTTAAACTCACAACCTTCAGAAGCTCAAAGCTTTAACCACTGAGACACAAATGTCCTGTGTCTAGCTCACACTGGTTTTAAAATGTTCCACAAAGAGAAACTTTACAATTTTAACTCATGGCTAAAAAATTAGATATCCCACTGTACATTGTGTTTTCTGGTATTTTACTACAAACCAGTGGTAATAAAATAATATTTAGCTGTAAAATAAATAGTTTAAAAATCTATCTAGATACTAAAATGGGAATCTAGAGCACTAAATCAATACATAAGGGAGAGAGAGAGAGAGAGAGATACAAATATATATATATATATATATTTTTTTTTTTTTTAATTAAGGAGAAACCCTGTGACCCTCCACCCCACCAACAACTCCAACTTTTTTAGTCTTAATTTAGTCTTTTAATTTAAGGTTCAGTCACCCTGTTACATTTCATAGTCTATTATTATCATAGTTTATTTGTGAGTGTGTAGTTGTGTTTATTGTATTGCTCTGTCCCAAGCTACTGTCAGTGTCCATGTCCTAGTTTTTCTTTGCTAGGTTTCAGTTTCATTTTCTTATTGGCTGATGTGATATTTTTGAACATTTTGCTGTTTCCCGGAAATAGTTTGTTGACTACTTGTCTCTTTTCTTTTTTCTTTTCTTTTTTTGATTAACTGTAAGAATTTGTTTATTTGTTCCTCGACTTCTTTTTGCGGTTCTTCTTGTGTGTGTGTGCTGTGCTGCATCCTGCTTCTTCAGTCTCATGTGTTGTGGTGTTCAGTGTTTGGCTGTAGGTTTTCCGTTGGCTGATGGATTCTGTGGTGGACGTCTCGTCTCTTCTTCTCCTGGGTTTAACTGTAGTGTTGGTGTTGGTGTGCAGGTCTGGGGTTCCTGTACCCTTCCGGTGCAGATGTTAGAGGTGGGGTCTGCATTAGGGGCGGGGTCAGTGCTGACTACTGTACTTGCATCTGGATCTTTACTCACGCTGTGTACACTAGTGGCGGTGTTCGTGTCAGCGCCAGGTGTGGTGTGTGCCTCTGTGGTGGCGGTGTGTGTAGGACTGACCTTCATGAGTGCTGACTCGGGTGTATCGAGAGACAGACTCACTTTCAGTGATATAGAGAAAAAGGGAAATGCGCACACACACCAGCATTTTTAAACTCATACCACACTGAAGTAGAGCTCACTATTTAAAATATCCATTTATAGCAGATTCTAATTTGAGTGACTATAACTCACTTTCAGTAGCTTGAAGCTATATTAAGAGGATAACAAAACACACTGCCTTGACAACACATTTGCAACATTTCATGATGGACAATTTATAAACAATAAATTATTGGAATTGGTTTAAGAACCATCCAGCACATTATTATAAACTGGACAAATAGTGCTGAACCATCAACTTCACTGAAGATAAGGCTCAGATTTATGTATTAATTAATTAATTAATGTGTTTGTTTGTTTGTTTGTTACTTAATTAGTTAATTAGTGTGTTTAGGTACCTTA
The DNA here is from genome assembly GCA_030347435.1 of Clarias fuscus. Classification (NCBI taxonomy): domain Eukaryota; kingdom Metazoa; phylum Chordata; class Actinopteri; order Siluriformes; family Clariidae; genus Clarias; species Clarias fuscus. The sequence goes on along the minus strand of CM059204.1, from coordinate 6,604,597 downwards.
CATTTACAGCTACATTGCAAAAAAACAACAACTGAGAATTAGAGCTAAGTTTATTAGTCAAAGGAAAAGCATTTACCCACACGCACAATGTGAAGAGAACTCACAGGATTGGGATTCAACAGCTGTGAGTCCATAAGAGAACCACTTATTAGTGACACTAAAGAGATAAAAAGGCTTTGTCTGATGTGGTCTGATGAGTCCAGATTGAACCTATTCCAGAGTGATGGGCGTGTCAGGGTAAGAAGGGAAGTGCATGAAGCGATGTAACCATAATACATAGTGTCCACTGTACAAGCCTCTGGAGGCAGTGTTATGATCTGGGGTTACTCAGGTCTAGACTCAGCAGTATGTGGCAATGTTACATGTTAGGATGGGAGTGTCATTTTGTGAGGTACACATTTTGTTGACCTTTACATGTGCCTTCTACGGAGGCAGTGGCTGTTCTAGTGTTTATGGCACATTACACTAATTTCTTTTATTGCTCCATGCAACAAAAAAAAAAAACCTTGTCTGAATTTTGCTCTAATGTTTAGCCAATCTTATTGCATACATAAAATTATACTCAAAACGTGATAACTACACTCTTTTATCTTTTGCCCATTTCTCTTCTTCTTTTTTTATAGTCTGGGCCCTTAACAGCTTTTGACCTTCAGATTTATTTATAAATAATTAATTTAACAAGCATCAGTAGATTACCCCGTCCCATTTAAGAGTCCAGACTAAACCATTTCAACGTCAACAGAAGAATGAAATATGCCTGTGATCCTATACAGGATCACTACCGCTGGGCGACGCTTAAAGGGAGCAGCTGAGGAAGAAGAAGAAGAAGAAGAAGAAGATAAATAAACTGTGGTTTATTCAGCAGCATTTTGTAGTGTGATTGGGGACAATGGTGAGAATGTGAGCTGTTGATGCACCAGCTTAAGTACACTATGCTCTCAGTATACCAGTCTGAGTACGCTACGCTGTTGTTGCACCAGTCTGAGCACGCAATACCGCCATTTCACCTGTTTCAGCTCATTTCAATAAGGTGACTGGTCTGAGTGCCACCATTTCAACTTTTCGAGCTTGGTTTCACAAAAGGCGAGTAAATTGAACGCCGCCGATTCACCTGTCCAAACTCACATCACAAACTACGTAGTCTGAACACCACTGTTTCACCTGTCTGAGCATGACCTGGGAAATTCAAAGGCGGAAGCACTGAATGCTATTGTTTGAGCATCATGCAGAAAAAAGGCCTGCGTGATTCAGTCACTGAGAGCCTGTCACTAATGTTCACAGGGGGAATAGAATTAAACATTTAAATGTGAACAAAAAGCAAGCTCTAAATGGATATACTGTAAATACAGATACAAATACAGAAGCTCAGTATTTATTTGTTAGTTTGCTTGCTTGCTTGCTTTTAGAAATCTTGACTGAAAGGGTCACCAGATAGTTTACACATAAAGGTGTAACCATTTTAAATGATGACATGACAGGACCCAGTCCGATCGTTGATGATTGGTCCCTGCCTGACCCACGCTCAGTGATCATGATCCCCTATGATGATGCTGTGTATGTAGCCCTGCCCTATTAACATCTACTGTATATGTACTGTATTAGGACTCAGATTGCAATGCTAAAAATGTCTGCCAGGGGGAGCAGTGACCGCTTCAGTTAACTGCAGTGTGAGCATCTGAGTACTAACCATTTATTTATAATTTAATGGTCAGACCTTTTGTGTATTTATTTATGGAGAAACTATGACAAAAAAAAAAAAAAAACTATGAAAAAGCTACAGATGCTGGCAAAGATTTCAGACATGTTTGCTGTAGGTGTTGCTCCAGTCGCCTTTTGGTCGGAATGAGGAGGATCAGGTTATCTGTAAGGAGGAGCCTCATGATAACAGGGACTTGCAGAGAGGGAGGGAGCCTACACTCCAAAGAAACTCCATCTTAGGATGTCATTTTTTTCCCCCAATCTACCCAAACCTATCTATGTTGTTTTTAATCATGTCTTAAAATGAATTTATAACAAACCAAAGACTGTTTATCTTATTTCTAGTCAAAATTCTTTTTTTATTTTACTGTAAGCAAATATGTGTTGTACTGAAACGGCTCTCCACAGCCTTCCATTGGTGATGTTAGGATGGAGCACCATTTTGTGAGGTTCACACTCTGTTTATCTCTGCCTTGTACAGTGTCAGTGTCAGTTCTAGTGTGTATGGCACCTGGGCAAACTCCCTTCAGTGCCACTCAAGAAAAAAACAGGGACATACCTTAACTTTGCTCTAATGTTTATACTGGACTATTTCATTACACATATTATTCTCATGAAATGTTAAAACAGCTTTTTTTTTTTTTACTGACGAGCTTCAGGACATTACCAATTAAGACTCAAGACTAAAAACTTTCACTGTCACAAGAAGAATGGAATATTCCTGCAATACTGCACAGTACATATTCACAGTATTATGAATGAACCGTGGTTTATTCAGTAGCATTTTGTTCAGCTTTGTTATGAAAACTTAGTTACTCTAAACGGGGTTTAGAATCTAACTTCCGGTGTGGTGTAGGCTTAGCGGAACAAGAAATGACGCATGACAACAATTCAAAACAAATCCCATATGTAAGTGCCAAACAAACCAAAAACGTGCACCAAAAAAAAAAACATATTTACAAAATATACACAAATGTATGAGATGTGTGAGGAGTGTGTGTGTGTGTGTGCGTATGTATGGAGAACAATGTCCAAAGGCCAATTTTGTTAGTGCGTGTGTTTGTGGGTGATGAGGCCGGTATGAGATATTCAGTCCGGGAGCATGACAGCGGATGAAGAGGGGTATTGAAGGGGTCCAGCCAAGGTAAATCCACAAAGGGAAAGTAATCCACCACAGCAATCAATCTCTCGCTCATGCAATAGCAGCGTTGCGTTCTTCTCATCTCTCCACCCCGACAGGTTTCTCTTTTATGTCGGGTCACATGACCCGACTCATCATCCGGGTTCCCTCGCGAAGCGATCGCGCATGCCTGCAGGAGCTTAACCCCGAAACCAAAACACAGTCTTTTGGGGACAAGATAAACCATCTCAGGATCAGTTTATAAGGACCGGTGGTTTTATTTTTATTTACCCCCCTCTTACAGCCTATATAAACACCCCAATTTATGGGGCTGCGCTACAGTGTGATTGATTTTACTAATTGTATTGAGCACGAAGTTAGCTGTGCATTTCTTCCCTGCTTTCCCAAATCCTCCATCTATCCTATAATCGACTAACAGTTCACACTGTCCTCAGGTAATGCAATGTGATAGCAATATCTACAGTCGTCCTCTGTTGTCATGTGCTTTGAATTTGCTATGTCTTTATTATTGTTGCATCTCTTTGGTCACTTTGGTTTTCTGACCCAGAGCCTCAGGAAGGCTTAACACGGCCCTGTTCATGAGGACTCAGGACATTTCTCCGCTCTGCCAGCAGAGGTCACTCTCTTACATAAGCCAAAAAATAATCATGTTTAAAAACAAATATGCGTAAAAGTTGATACTGGATATATTTTTATAACATTTATGGAAGGAGTTTACAGAAAAGTATTGAGAAAAGACAGAAGAGTTTGTGAAATAAGCTGATTAAATTATGCTTAACCAAGTTAATTTATCATCAGTGTTCAAATCATATTTAGGACTATAGCTCAGTGGAAAGATCAGAAAAAAAGGTTATTACACTAGGTGTCAAAATAGAGCAATAAACTGTTAATTAAATGATGAGGTGACTATCTGGTCTGTTAATCAGGTGTGAGTTGTTATCTGGTGGATCTACAACATCAGATTAATCTGTCATGAGATTATCACTGAAGTAGCATTGTGTATAAAAATGAGTCATTTACCTTCAACAGTGAGTCTGAAATATATGTGCACACTTGTTGTAACACTACACCTGTAAACTCCTCCATCCTCTACAGTCAGGTGTGATATGAGCAGAGAGAGATTTCCTGAAGAGTGATTATTAACCAGCTGAAATCTGTTTTTGTACTGCTGACTCTCAGGATATATCTCTACCCATCTATTTGTGTATTTCTTCCATGTGACTGTCACAGGTGTGGTGTGGAGGTCAGTGCAGGAGCAGGGCAGCAGTACTGAGCCTTCTGTGTATGCAGTGATGTATTTTGTCCCTCCGGATCCTTCCAGTCTGCAGCCTGTAGGAACACACACATTAACAGACTTCAGTATCTGCAACATCTGTACAGAACTACACTCAACCTGTACTGTTCAAAACTCACTAATGTTCATGAGGGGAATGACATTAAATATGAAAAACATTTAAAGATAACATGCTCTAAATCGATATATTGTAAATACAGTCACAAGTGCAGTGTTTGTTTGTTTGTTAAACAACACCCTTAAAGGTCCACAGATAGTTCACACATATAGATGTAGCCACTTTAAATGACAGAACCCAAGCCGTTCGGTTGCCTCTGTTGGGTCATTTTTCTGGGTTATTTACAGTGAATTGGGTACTTTTTGTTTAACCCAGGTGGGTTGGAGTTGGGTTAGCTAGTGACAGCTAACATCACAGACAAGACCGCCCCTCCCCCGAAGTTCACTGGTGTATTCAGTGGCTGTGTCAGCGTCGTTTTTTTTTTTTTTTGGAGCCGCTGATGAGGGTGCTTCCTCCTCGCGCATTTAAGAGGAAATGTAAATGTTACATACAAGGTTTGTATACACACTTTCTCTCACCTATGACTGAATTTGTTCACTGTATGTAACATTTATTACTGTTACCATGTTAACGTTACACTGAAACGTTCAGCCTGGTCTGTGCTATAGCATGCTAGTTTATCTGACAATGGCTGCTAGCTAGCCAAACCAAAGAACCCCACCTGTGCATGAAAGAAACTGGAAAAATGTCTGAGCTTTTTAGTAGAATGCTTGCAGGGTGTATGAAGATGGTGAAGTGATGAATGAAAGCTAAACTGTTAACTGTAGTGCCAGCATGACGCTAGCATTTAGCTAGGTTGCTAGTGTTAGCAACCACATTAACATTAAAACTTTATTAATCTCAGTGCTTGAGACAATACAAATCTAGGGTGTTACAAAACACTAATCTTCTCACAAATATGCATAGTAGCCAACCCTCTCGATTTTTCCATAAACTTTTACTTTCTTTACTTTCTTTCTTTCTAAGGTTGGAAGCGACACCGTGGAATATCTCCAGCAGGCTGAAGTGTTGAGGCCATACCCCTACATCCTGATGTTGGAAGATAATGACCAGCACTGCTCTCAGGCATTAGTGCTTCTCAGTAATAGTAATGATATCGCAGTTGAACAAAAGTAATAATTTAAAAAAATTCTATGAATGTTAACCAATGAAAGTCAGACATTGCTTTTCAACCATGCTTCAACAGAATTATTAAAAAATTTTTAATGGAACAGGCCTGGACAAAAATTATGGTACCCCTAGAAAATACTGAAAATAATGTGACCAAAAGGACATGTTAATTCAAGGTGTGTCCACTAATTAGCATCACAGGTGTCTACAATCTTGTAATCAGTCAGTGGGCCTATATATAGGGCTCCAGGTAATCACTTTGTTGTTTGGTGACATGGTATGTACCACACTGAACATGGACCAGAGGAAGCGAAGGAAAGAGTTGTCTCAGGAGATTCTAAAGAAAATTATAGACAAGCATGTTAAAGGTAAAGGCTGTAAGACCATTTCCAAGCAGCTAGCTGTTCCTATGACTACAGGTGCACTTATTCAGAAATTTAAGATCCATGGGACTGTAGCCAACCTCCCTAGACGTGGCCGCAGGAGGAAAATTGATGACAAAAGAAAGAGACGGATAATCCGAATGGTAACAAAAGAGCCCAGAAAGAGATCCAAGGTGAACTTCATGCTCAAGGAACATCAGTGTCAGATCGCACCATCCGTCGTTGTTTGAGCCAAAGTGGACTACATGGGAGACGACCAAGGAGGACACCATTGTTGAAAACAAATCATAAAAAAGCCAGACTGGAATATGCCAAACTACATGTTGACAAGCCACAAAGCTTCTGGGAGAATGTCCTATGGACAGATGAGACAAAAATGAAACTTTTTGCTAAGGCACATCAGCTCTATGTTCACAGACGGAAAAATTAAGCATATCAAGAAAAGACCACTGTCCCTACTGTGAAACATGGAGGAGGCTCTGTTATGTTCTGGGGCTGCTTTGCTGCATCTGGCACAGGGTGTCTTGAATCTGTGCAGGGTACAATGAAATCTCAAGACAATCAAGGGATTCTAGAGAGAAATGTGCTGGCCAGTGTCAGAAAGCTGGGTCTCAGTCGCAGGTCATGGGTCTTGCAACAGGACAATGACTCAAAACACACCAGCTAAAAACACCCAAGAATGGCTAAGAGGAAAACATTGGACTATTCTAAAGTGGCCTTCTATGAGCCCTGACCTCAATCCTATTGAGCATCTTTGGAAGGAGCTGAAACATGCTGTCTGGAAAAGGCACCCTTCAAACCGGAAACAACTGGTGTCACGGCATGCCAGGTCACGCCCACCTGTCAAACTAAGCCATGATCTCCCACGACTCCATTCCATACTCCAGTTCGCTGTTTCTGTTTTGCCGCTTCATTGACCGGCTTGAGCACACCTGTTGCTCATTTCAATCATGGCTCTGCTCTATTTAACTTGCTCACAAACAACCTCCCGTTGCCAGATTATTGTGTGCCTTAATGCCCAATTTTCCAGCGATTTCACCTGCCCTGCTACTTGGATCTCGACTCACGCTTTGTTTTACGGACCACGACTTTTGCTTCACGTTTTGGATTGTTGTTTGTTTGGATTTCTGGATAACGACCCTCGCCCTCGTATCTCGACCACGGATTTGGATCACGGACTCTATTAGTTTTCTCGGCTTTGACCCACGCACGCTCACCACTGCCTCATCTTCACAAGGCAATCAGCGCAGACAACAACACGCGCTCTGCACTTGGATCCACCAGGCCCGTCCGGACCGTAACAACTGGAGCAGCTTGCTCATGAGGAGTGGGCCAAAATACCTGCAGAGAGGTGCAGAAGTCTCATTGACAGTTACAGGAATCGTTTGATTACAGGTTGTGCAACAAACTATTAAGTTATGGGTACCATCATTTTTGTCCAGGCCTGTTCCATGAGTTGAAGCTTCTGTTGAAGCATGGTTGAAATGCAATGTCTGACTTTCATTGGTTAACATTCATAGAATTCTTATTTATTATTACTTTTGTCAGATTAAATGTACCGAAGGGTACCAACAATTTTGTCCATGTGTGCATGTTGCTGGGTTAAATTAACCCAGCATGTAGTTGGTCCGATATTTACCCAGCAGCTGGGTTAAAAATAACCCAGACTGGGTTTTTTTCAACACAGTATTTTTAGGGTGTATATGCACTGATTATGATTTTAACAGTTTTAAACAGTTTTGTTTTTTTAGAGCAATTTTCATGTGACTAACCCTTTGATATCGGTGTTCAGGGGTGATCGTGACAACTTACTATTATTATTATTAAATCTTATTGTACTATAATATTACATCAGTGCAGAGGCGTAATCACCAGGGTGGACTGGAGGGCACATCACTTCCCATTTGGTAAGAAAGAGGGAATTTCAACCACACCAGTAAAACCACATCCATTAACCAGGATTCAAACTCATGAAACTGCCCTCTGACATGTACTAGCCTGTGCAAAAAAAATCATGTAGTAGATTTTCTCTCAAAATAAACCCCTGAGAGTTATGGAATAGCCTTCCAAATAGTGTTCGGGACTTGGACACCGTCTCAGTGTTTAAGTCTAGGCTAAAAACCTATTTATTTAACCAAGCATTTTCTAAGTAGATTTGCATTAGGTAAAGGAGCAGATCTGGGGGACTCATAGAGTATTCTGGTGAACTCGTAGACCATTCTGGTGAACTGGTATGTTTAGATGCTGTCTTCCCCACTCTCATTGATCACTCAGGTTTGTTGACGGTGAGATGATTGGTTGCTTTACATCTCAGGGAGCCCTCATGTCTGTGTTTCCTTCTGGCTCTCCCTTTTAGTTATGCTACTTAGTCCTGCCGGAGTCCCTGCTTGCACTTATGTGACTGTGACCATACATAACTGCCATCTCTCCTCTTCTGCCCCCCCCCCCCCTCTTTCCCTCTCTTTGTCGAGCTACACATGTCGTTCCTGAGCTGCCATTGATCCAGACTCCCTCTGCCCTCTGGACCTGTCTGACTCATCCTGGTGCCCCGCTTCTGGTTGGAGATCTCATCACATGGATGCCCCGTGTGTCTCTTTCAGATGCGTCCGATGTCTGGGGAAGGTTTCACTCTACTAGGAAGACGGTTCTGGCCTCGACTGATGTTGACAGCTGCTCGATAGTTCAGGATTGGAATTTCTTACAAGTCTACCTGAGCCTCCAATAACTACCTGGACTCCATATTAACATCAATTAATTGATCTGTTATACTGAACTGCCAGCCACCCAACACACAGTATGAATGCAGATCAATTCCTGCTTTCTGTTCACCCAAATGAGGATGGGTTCCCTGTTGAGTCCGGTTCCTCTCAAGGTTTCTTCCTACTGCCATCTCAGGGAGTTTTTCCTTGGCACTGTCGCTCTCGGATTGCTCATAAGGGACTATCTGACCATTTTTGATTCATACACATTCACATCATTTCATACAAACTTAAATCATTTTTTTGATTATGTAAAGCTGCTTTGCGGCGATGACCATTGTTAAAAGCGCTAATCAAATAGAATTGAATTGATATATTTAGATTTAAGATGTTTGATTTAAGAATAATAATCTCTGCACTGTAATACTGTACTTTTTTATATATATATATATAATTTTTTATTAAATGAAAAAACAGCAGAACATCCCTGAGAGGGCAGAAGTGTAAAATACAAGGAAAAGCACAGCATGATGCTGCTGAGAGACACAAACCCCAAACACTTTGCATTTACAGTAATAACAGAAAACGAGAGTTAATGTCCGATTAGACATTAAAATAAAATCAGGAAAAACAGAGATCAAGTCATATATATCTCTCTGTGCATAAACTGTGGATTTTATAGGCTGGAGCAGTTTCATGTTTTAGCTTTATTACAAGTAGTTTTTCTCATGCTTTTTTCTTTTTCCTTACTTCCCTCTTAATTAAATTAGCCTTCCCTTGCTTATCAAGATTTGCCTGTTCAATTGTATGGTGGTTGGTTGGTTGGTCGTGGGGTTGTGGTGCAGTGTGAAGGATCCAGCAAATACACATGTGGGGTTTTAATAGTTGTTGATCTGGCTTTGGCATGGGGTGGGGTTGCGGAGTGGTCTCTATGGCTGAGGTCACAGCGTGAGAGCTGGCGCCAGACGCATCAGTTTTGGTGTCTCAGGACCTGTTAGAGAGGGCTTTGTTGGACACACCTTTTACTTCCATGGTCTGGTCACTCTAAATTAACTTCTCTGCAGTAGAGGTAAGTTTTGGTATTGGTTTCCTGGGATGGTCTTCATGAGAGCCAGTTTCTTGGTGCTTGGTGGGATTTGCAAATGCACTTAATAGTACTGTTCATGCAAGAACTCTTCCAGAACTGCTGAACTTTGTGTTTTTTAAAACTTAAAAACTTTAAAATTTTCTGCTGTGGTTGACTCTATTCCACAGTGTTCAGTAGACCTAGATGCATGTTATGCTAAACGTTGTGTGGGGTGCATGCAAAATTGGCAGATATGGGCATACAAGCCTAAACAAGAAAAAAATCAATCGGTCTTCACAGCACAATCAGTCAATTCTATGACTTGCATTTTCAAAATGTCAAAGCAAAAAGAAGTGCAATGATAAAAGAAAATAATAGTAGTCGCAACCTGAGGATGAATAAACACTATATTAAAGAGTGTGTACACTCTTTACACTTTTTTTTTTAAAACAAAAGTACTTGGATCCCTCCACAAGTGCAACACATTGCATCATGCACAAATACTGTCAAACAGTTTTGCACTGTGGTGGTGAGAGCACAGCACAGAGTTATAGCTCTGTGGTTTCCTCAAAGGATGTTTCAACTGAGACAAGCAAATCTATTTATAGGCTTGTGACACAGACAGAAAGAAATCTAAAATTATATTTAATTGACCCAAAAGAGACTATTGAGTGTTGTCAGTTTGAATGTAAGGGAATCTCTTCATTTGTCACACTCATGGTCAAGTGTTACTCGACCATGTTTGATGGTAAACAGTAAAAAACAACTCAGTTTAGTGTGCATGCAACTTTTCCCTAATATGACGAAGATTATTGCATGATTCCATTCCGTAAAAGTTTTAAATGATAAATTGTTACCCAGAAAGAGAGAGAGAGAGAGAGAACAGCAGACTCACCTTCAGTGACATGAAGCTGTATGAGGAGGAGAAGAAAACACACCTGCATTCTTACTGAGGGCCCAAACACACACATTAATCCAAAGAGAGAATTAGAGCTAAACACACACTGACCAACTGCTGCACCGTGTCTCATCACAATGAACACACACTACAGATCAGACACTGCAAGTTGAGCACTTTATGTCACACCTTCACAGGAAGGTGTGCTCTCTCTTTCACTTTCTCTCTGCAGCTACAGGAAGTACATAATTAGCAGAACATCACTGACCAGACAGAAGTGACGAAGAATCTGATGTCTGGTCTTCAACTTAACCTAGTTTTGTTATGTGGTGCGGTATGGAGAACCGCACCACAAGATGTTTTAATGATAAGAGCCCTTATGGAGGGCTTTAGAGGGGGTCAACGAAATAGGAGTATGTGAGAGTGCTTATGATACGCACTGGAAGACCTTTCTGTTCGGAGATTGCATAGGATTATTAATTAGGATTTTAAAAGGAAATGAAAGAAAACTGAAAACACAAAATAAACAGACCTCCGCCATCTACGCGAGAATGGACAGGGCTCTGGAAACTAAAAATAAAACTTATAGGATCCTCTCGGGGCCTATGCCTTTACCGAGAATTTATAGAGAGGAGAGGGAGAGTTTGTGCTTTGTGCACTTTAACCTGAGTGCGCATGCTGAACTGCTGCGTGCTGCTCTCTCTTTCACTCTCTCTCTTGCTTTCATCGGCGTCTTAGGGAGGCAGAGGCTGCCTAGCAACCGCTACACAACCGTGTAGAAATTCTGAACCTCTGCCGGTTCAGAACTCCGCGTGGTAGCAGCCTGCGGATCTGCCTGTTCTAAACAGTTTAGGCGTGGCTCTTACCCTCGTGCGACCCACGTCGTTACAAGTTTATGCTCTAAAGAATAATAAATATGAAATATTCTATTGCCAATTACAGTTTAACTATTAATTATTTCAAATTGCAGCATAGTTAACACAGGAAGTGCAAAGTTACCCCTGCAGAGGCTGGAAGAGGAATATAGAAATGATACATAAAATCATATGTGACATCATCAACAGATGCTAGAGTATTTGTGCAGGGCTAAAACGTATCAGTGTTCTCCAACTGCAGTATAGAGGCACAATTTACCCCTGAACCACAAGACAATCTTGAGGGAGGATCTCTCCTAACTAGTGATAATTCTCTTCTCAGGGAACTAGAAATACAATATGGCGTTTAATACTATAATTGCCTCCACATTCACTACCAAGCTGGAGCAGCTGGGACTCAACCCATCTCTGGGTCAGTGGATCTCCAATTTCCTGGAGGAGAAAACATGTCTCAGCCTCCCTCAGCACTGGAGGCCACTGCTGTACTCATTGTACACACAAGACCACACAAGGTAGGCCACTACCAACTCCAGCACTATTATCAAGTTTCCTGATGACACCGTCGTGGTGGGCCTGACCACTGACAACAACAAAACTGGAGGAAATTGGGAATCTGGAGATCTGGTGCCAGAGGAACTACCTCTTCCTGAACATTAGCAAGACAAAGAGGTTGATAGTGGACTTCAGTAGAAAACAGAAGAGGAACTACCAGACCCCATTACATTGCACATGTGCACATGGATTACATTTTGCACACTTCTGGGACTTTACGCCTTGTTCTGCTCGTGTTTGGACATTGCTCAATTTTTTTTGCACAAATGAGGACCAGTACATTTACTGTAACACCTCAAATACTTCTATTTCAATTCTAATGTATAAGCAAAATTGTACAGATTGTAATTTTTCAAGCTATTTTTTTCTATATTTCTATAATTTTCTCTTATTTCAGATTATTAGAAGATTAGAATTTGACATTTGAATTTATATCCTGTATCACAGGGGAGGAGCCAAGGGGAGAAAGCCAGCACCAGTAGATCTTGGAAGAGGAGTGACATCAACAGACACAATTTCTGCAGACCTAGAGTGGTATCAGTGCAAGCCTGGTGCAGGATAGAGCCACAATTTACCAGTCAATAACAAAATAATACATTTTTGGTTGAGGGTCTGTCCTACTTAGTGGGGAGCTTTAATACTGACAATAATTAATAAGTCTTATTAAACTTTCACATTTGGGGCAGCTGCTTCAGGAATAGAAAGTCTCTGATCAATTTTTTTTTCACTGAAAAAAAAAATATAATAAACACTTTCCATTATTAATACATGGTGTTGTGCGCCGAACTTGCTAATTAACTGTGTCCCTCTTTCAATGAAGTACTCCGTGCATGTCATGTTGGGAAAAGTGATTGAAGAGATTTGTGACATTTAATATAAGACCAGAAAACAAAGAGTGCAACATTTACGATATTTGTCTTGCCCCTAAATCACATATTTTATAACCTGCTATTGTTTCATTCATGAGATTAGTTTCTTCAAGCTGCAGGTGCACTACATTAAATCCATGTAGAGATTATTAAGCAAATTTCTTCTCCATACCAGCAGAGGTCACACTGATCTAATGTGTAGTGTAACCTCTGCTCGTTATTTCACTTGCAGAAAGAACTTTATCCTGGTCAGCATGTGATGAATCCATAGTCCATCCAAGAAGACAGGAGTACAGCCTGAATGGGAGGCCAGACAATAACAAGGAACCATGTTGACACACTCATTCCCACCTAAAGGTGATTTAGAGCCACCAATCCATCCACCTGCATGTTTTAGACAGAAAGAAGAACCTGAAGAACCCAGTTGAAACAAACACGGAGACGGGAGATCAGGGGACTTGACACAGGCAGTAAAATGAGCTCAGCATTAAACCCTGAAGTTCTTAGGACTGGAGTACTGAGCTTACTCAATATATGAAAGGACAAATGCTTAAACCGAGAATGCAAGAGGAATATATGCTGAGCAAAAAGAGCTTTATACTGTAGAAAGAGAGAAAATCAGAGATAATGAACTCATCATCCAGTTCTATCAGATGGCATAAGGACAGGAGTGTGGCTGAGGGAGGAAGAGAAAGGTTTCGGGAGATGGACTGAACATACAGTGGGTACGGAAAGTATGCAGGCCCCCTTAAATTTGTCACGCTTTGTTATATTGCAGCCATTTGCGAAAATCATTTAAGTTCATTTTTTTCCTCATTAATGTACACACATCACGCCATATTGAGAGAAAAACACAGAATTGTTAACATTTTTGTCAACAACATCCGACTAGAGGCTAAACCTACTGGAGGCTAGGCCTACTAGCGGCTAAGCAGTCATGTGGCTATACAGTACATACTAAACATACAAGGAACTAAACCAGAAGCAAACAAACACTGGAGACACACAGACCAGTACTTACATAAGACAAGAGACACACTAACCACACATACTCGAACAGAACAGCTCCACAACTCAAATGCACATTAGACATACACATTGCCTCTCTAGAGCCTTTTTTAAAACAGAGGTTATATAACTTAAACCAAATGCCCAAATAACATTTTATTTATTTTATTGCTCGACCCAGTTTCCCAGAACAAACAGCTATTTATAGAGGGTTTAATGAGCTATCTCGGTTGAGGTGAGCACTCTGATCACCTGAGGTGCATTCGTGGAAACTGAGTCTACAAAAAAAAAAAAAACTACACAAAACACACATGCAAACTTATCGGGCACACAGTGCCCTCTAGGGGTGGTCCCTTCCATAGACATAGTTCACTAGCTAACAATTTTATTTGTGCAAACAATTAACTGTTATATAACCTCTATTTGTATCGGTTTATTGTTATTATTTCCAAAAAAATAATTACATTTAAAGACATCAAACTTTAAATATAGAAATAACTGGAAAAATAGACTTAGAATAGAACATGAGAATAACTAAAAAGAATACACTCTAAAAAATGCTGGGTTGTTTCTGTAAACACCTGGTTGGGTTATTTTGACCCAACAACTGTTTTATTCTTTATTCTCTGGTTTCTTCAACTGCCCTACAAAATGTTTGAAATATTACTGTAATTGTGTCACAAAGTGTACTTTTAAGAGTTGTTTAGGTGAGAATTCATGCGTGTACAGCTCAAAACCTCCATCGGTTATTAAAGATAGCGTCTATTTAAAAAAATTGCCCCAATGACTGTATATCAGATTGATGGCCATGAGTCCTCATCTGTTACATTTTTTAGGACAACAGTTTTTTCAGCCCACATTTAATCAATAATATATAAAAAAGTTTGATTGTACTTGTTCTTAAATTTATTTTGAAATAAATGAAATAATAATAGTTAAAATAGTAAAATAAATAGTTTAATTGTTCAAATAGTTAAAATATTAAGAAGGGAATGTTTGATGTCATGTGGGCATTATAAGATTTGTATTGAAAACTTCTAAATAAAAAGTGGCAGCTTGAACGCCTAAAAATAGATGCGGGATTATTTTTATAGCCTAAATGAAAATTATTTATTAATTGTGGGCTATTGTTGTTTACTTACAATATTTGTTAATTTAGTTTAAATGAGGTTTGGGTTCAGATGTTGCGCCGGCACCGTACAGTAATTCTCCACTAATTCTCCACCTAGTCTAATCAGCTCTCAAATGCACGCATAGAGTTTTCAAGAGAAATTTTATTGTACTAAATAATATTTATGCAGTATAATCAGGGCCTCTTATTCCTATTTATTGTAGGTGGTTGTTGTTTTATTGTTACTGCGTGTGCTTTACAATGTCAGACAACATCCAAATGCAAATAATTGTTGATAATAATCAACTGTTGTCACCTATACATTCAATGAAATTAAAATGCGCCCCTCCCCACTTTAACACTCTCTTGGATCTGAGGCTCTTCTGAAGACCTGCAGTGCTTCAGGCCTCTTCTTAAATTTGTGTAAATTTCAAATCTTCTGGATTCTAAATTCTAAAATTGACATTGTTGCAATTTTTAATCCCTGGAATGTAGGAAATTTATATTTTCCTCATCATAACACGTGTTGTATTGTTTTCTTTTTAAATCACTCTACACACAATATTTTTCTTTGGTATTTTTATAGAGTGTTGTAATTTTAGATTTTATTAAAAAATAATAAAAAATACATTTAATTATTCCCTTTGTATTTCCAATTTGTAAAATAGCATGAAAAATCATGGTGTAAGGGCCACCACTAGAGGGCACTGTTTGTTTGTCTGATTTGTAGTTTCCCAGAAGGCATCTCGGTCAGGTGATGAGAGTGCTCACCTGAACCGAGGTAGCTCATTAAACATCCTATAAATAGCAGTTTGTTCTGGGAAACTGGGTTGAGCATTGTATGTAATTATATTACTGGTAAGTGGGCGTTTGGTTTGAGTTTATGTTTTGTAATCATTGTTTTCAAGAAGGCTCTATTGTTTGTTTTATATATATATATATATATATATATATATATATATATATATATATATATATATATATATAATGTATATGTATGTTCCTTGTGTTGGTGGATTCATGGAGCTGTCTTGTTTAGTGTTTAGTTAGGCTGTTTCTACTTATGTGTAAGTACTGTTCTGTGTGTTTCCAGTCTGGGTTTTCCTCTTGTTTAGTTCCTTGTATGTATAGTCCCTTGTATGTTTAGATGTGTGGGTTTAGCTGCTAGTAGGGTTCGCCTCCAGTGGATTGACTGCTAGTGGCTTTGGTTGCTAGTAGGTTTAGCTGCTAGTTTGGATTAGCCTCATGTGTGCTTATCCTTTTGTGTTCAGGTTCCCCTAGTAGGTCAGTACTAACCCAGTTAGCCACTAACCCCGTCAGCAACCAACTATATCAATAAACGGTATAGCTACTAATCCAATTAACCACTAACCCATGCAGTCTCTGGCCCTGTCTTGTCCAGTCCCGTCTCTAGTCCCTCTGTGTCTTTTTAGTTAGATCCAGCTCCATGACTCCCTTGTGTCAGCTCTGAGCCCTTGTGTCAGCTTAAGTGGCTCTATGCTTTTGTTTTTAGTTTTGAGTTCTGTTAAAGTTTCTTTGTTCGTTTCGTTTCTGTATTACACTCTTGTTAAATAAAATACTTTCTCAACCCCTCTGTTTATGCCTGCCCTTTTTGCCCATGGCAACTACATCCGTCAGGTCTGCCTGTAGTAGACCCTCTTTAGGATGGATGAATATTATGACTGAAACAAAGCTGCTCGCTGTGTTTCCCACGCCGATGTGAGCCACTTTATTTCAATACGCAAAACAAAACCTATTGATGCCTCTCACAGCAGTGTATGCGCCAGTAATTCACATTTCATACGAATTACACAATCTGAAATTATTTCCATTAGTTTATAGAAGTTGCCCCTCTTTATGATAGATGAATAAAAGAAAGCAGACATTTCACTTTCTATAAATATATATTTTTCACGTCTGTGAGGCAAGTATACATGTTCATTTTCTGATGCCCTCAAGTTCACCGAAACCGATATTACCGCTGTATGTGTTTGCTTTCTTTTTTTTTTCTACAAAATCATAACATTTTGTCGTCATTATGGTGTACTTAAATAAAAATAGAGTCTTATAACGGCTATGTCTCTTGTATAGTTTTATAGCATAGTTTTTGCACATAAATCTGACAACACCTGTGGCACACCCACTTTTTCTGATGCACACCCAGAGTTTTCTGGCTATGTGAGTGTTACACATGATAAAATATAAAGGCTCACTGCGTTAACCCTTACTTTGCTTAAATTCGGTGCAAATAAGAAACGCCTTTATTTAATTTAAATTCTATCAAATGTGGACGGGAATTGAATCCCAACACTGGAGGTGCAAGCTGACAGTGCAAACAACTAAGTCCCTCATGCCACTGAATCTACTCAATACAAATATCCAAAACAATGTATTATCATTTACACACGTGGACAAAATTGTTGGTACCCTTCGGTCAATGAAAGAAAAACTCACAATGGTCACATAAATAACTTTAATCTAACAAAAGTAATAAGTAAAAAAAAATATATGAATGTTAACCAATGAAAGTCAGACATTGCTTTTCAACCGTGCTTCAACAGAATCATTAAAAAAAATACTCATGGAACAGGCCTGGACAAAAATGATGGTACCCCTAGAAAATACTGAAAATAATGTGACCAAAGGGACATGTTAATTCAAGGTGTGTCCACTAATTAGCATCACAGGTGTCTACAATCTTGTAATCAGTCAGTGGGCCTATATATAGGGCTCCAGGTAGTCACTGTGTTGTTTGGTGACATGGTATGTACCACACTCAACATGGACCAGAGGAAGCGAAGGAAAGAGTTGTCTCAGGAGATTCGAAAGAAAATTATAGACAAGCATGTTAAAGGTAAAGGCTATAAGACCATTTCCAAGCAGCTAGATGTTCCTGTGACTACAGTTGCACATATTCAGAAATTTAAGATCCATGGGATTGTAGCCAACCTCCCTGGACGTGGCCGCAGGAGGAAAATTGATGACAAATCAAAGAGACGGATAATTCGAATGGTAATAAAAGACCCCAGAAAGACTTCTAAAGAGATCCAAGGTGAACTTCATGCTCAAGGAACATCAGTGTCAGATCGCACCATCTGTCGTTGTTTGAGCCAAAGTGGACTACATGGGAGACGACCAAGGAGGACACCATTGTTGAAAACAAATCATAAAAAAGCCAGACTGGAATATGCCAAACTACATGTTGACAAGCCACAAAGCTTCTGGGAGAATGTCCTATAGACAGATGAGACAAAAATGGAACTTTTTGCCAAGGCACATCAGCTCTATGTTCACAGATGGAAAAATGAAGCATATCAAGAAAAGAACACTGTCCCTACTGTGAAACATGGAGGAGGCTCTGTTATGTTCTGGGGCTGCTTTGCTGCATCTGGCACAGGGTGTCTTGAATCTGTGCAGGGTACAATGAAATCTCAAGACTATCAAGGGATTCTAGAGAGAAATGTGCTGGCCAGTGTCAGAAAGCTGGGTCTCAGTCGCACGTCATGGGTCTTGCAACAGGACAATGACCCAAAACACAGCTAAAAACACCCAAGAATGGCTAAGAGGAAAACATTGGACTATTCTAAAGTGGCCTTCTATGAGCCCTGACCTCAATCCTATTGAGCATCTTTGGAAGGAGCTGAAACATGCTGTCTGGAAAAGGCACCCTTCAAACCGGAAACATCTGGAGCAGCTTGCTCATGAGGAGTGGGCCAAAATACCTGCAGAGAGGTGCAGAAGTCTCATTGACAGTTACAGGAATCGTTTGATTGCAGTGATTGCCTCAAAAGGTTGTGCAACAAACTATTAAGTTAGGGGTACCATCATTTTTGTCCAGGCCTGTTCCATGAGTTACATTTTTTTATAATTCCGTTGAAAGCAATGTCCGACTTTCATTGGTTAACATTCATAGAATTTTTTTTTAATTATTACTGTTCTCAGATTAAAGTTATTTATGTGACCATTGTGAGTTTTTCTTTCATTGAAACACTCAGGGGTAACACATATCATCAATAGAGAACACAACAAAAAACAGGCAATGTTATGTGAAATGCAGCAGTCATGCAGGAGCCGTGAAACAAAGAGTGTATGAAGGCTCCTGCACACACTCGTACTGCCAAATCTCAGAATCGCATAATAACAGAAATAAATAGATTTAACAATAAAATAAATGTACACTCTCAACTGTGTAGTCAAAGTGACACTAGTAATGAATACTGGAAAAGAAGGGAAATAGAAAAAACAGAAGGTAATATGACGACTACTACTACAGTACATCAGTTAAAAAGTGAGTGCAGCTTCTGTAGATTATAAGTACAGTATGATTGTTAGACATTTCTTATGCCTGGAATTACAGAAGTATGAAGAGCACGATGTATACTTCAGATGAATATGCAAAAATGTAAATGTAAAAGTCTCTGTGTAAATAAGGTCCCTGTCTCCCTTTTGGATGATCTAGGAGCAGGCAGATCAGTTATTAAGTCTAGTGAGTTTGTTACACCTCCTAAACTGAGTGGACGAATTTTGAACTCTATAGAGGCATCACGGGTCCCAGTGACTGAGCAACTCCCAAAACCACTAATATATAAAATAGATGGATTGGAGTGATTCAAACTTTCCTTTGTAATTTCTGATTGCTGTTCAGTAAATTAGTTGGAAAAATGTAATAAAATAATTTAATTTAATAAAATAGAGACGTAATGTGTAAACTTAGCATTTCAATCACTAGTGAACACAGAGGTCTGCCAGTCCCCTATCCAGAGTACGCTGATTACTGCTGTGTAAAATTGTCCCAAGCAGCCTAACTAACATTTAACTTACATACTCAGTCACTACTTCAGTGTCTCTACAGGACTTACGCAATGATCTGTAGGATCATGTTTTTTGTGAAGCTGCTTTGATACATTGACCATTGGTAAAAGCACTATAGAAATAAAATTGAATTGAATTGAATAGGACAGGATACTAGTTTCTACAAAGGTGAAAAAGTGGATTAATCATCAACAAAGTCTAAACATTGAACAAATCTTTGGTTGGATTGATATCTGGTTGGATTCAGTTATTTCTGGTTCACCGCCTCCTGCTAACAGTTTTTATGTGTTTCAGTGCTGAAAATCACGACCATGAACCTTCAAATTGTTTAGATTTCTTATTGGGCTCTTGCAGTTATTTACTGCTCAACTGATGATCTGATGATCTGTTCATTAAAATTGTTATAACAATAAAAATAAAAGCAACAACAATTATTATTATTATTATTATTATTATTATTATTATAAAGTTGAAGTACATATGATTTGTGAGTAGAAATGTTCATCAGTAATAAAGATTAGTTTCACTTGATCATTCCCCCTCTGTGTTCTGCTCAAAAATGCAAAATAAGAAAACAGTTTGCAGTGAACCTTTAAGCTTTTATTATTTACTCATGAAAAAAACTGTTACAGCGAAAATAACAATGAGGTCACCTTTATCCAAAGCCAGAAGTTTATTTTTATACAGATGTGTATATGAACTTAAATTAATCATATGATTTTGAGGAAACCTGAAAAACAGTTAAATTTATGGAGTTATCTTCTGTTTTTACGTCACAGAAACCCCCTCAGCCCCAGTGAGACTGAGCTCCTTCAGCTCGAAATGTTTTCCTAAAACGATACACACACTGTTACAGCAGAGAGCTTAAAGCTGGAGATGTAGATCAAACTGCTGCTTTAAAGATCTAAGCATAATGCAAAATATAACAATGCAGTAAAAATTAAAGACTAATATTTAAAACAAAAAAATATATAAAAACATATTATTCTTACATTTTTTGTAAATTTCACTGCTGGCCAGCATAAACGTCAGTCACACACCAATCAATCAATCAATCAATCAATCAATCAATCAATCAATCTATCTATCTATCTGTGTCTGTCTGTTTGCAACAAAAACAATGATTGAGATTTGTAATGACTGGAACTGGGTTAATAACCGTCAAGCACATGGAAATCAGAGTTCTGTTTAATAATGAAAATAAGAGTATTTACACATGCAAAATGATCATGTGGTCTGATTAAACAACTGTGTGTCTATAAGAAAACCACTAGTTTAAAAAAAAACACTTAAATTTGCTAGAGAGCATAAAGATGTTGAAGCGATGGGAAAGGTCATGTGACCTGATGAGTCCAGACTGACCCTATTCCAGATAAGAAGGGAAACTCATGAAGTGATGCTCCCATCATGCATCGTGTCCACTGTACAAGACTCTATAGACAGTGTTATGATCTGGGCTTGTTCAGTTGCTTGTTCAGGTCGAGACTAGGTGTGTGTGAGTGTGTTTGACTTTGACGTTCGACAGGAAGTGAAATTTACTGTATTATTTGGAAAATTTAGAACAGCACAAAGCAAAAATCTCAAATGTATTATTAAAAAATGTGTGTGTGTGTGTGTGTGTGTTCTTGTATGTGTGTGTTAGTTAGTTTTGATGCTGGCGTATACTGTAGAATCATCTAATGCCACTGGAGTGTGTGCTGCTCTCACTTTCTTACTGTGGACTACAGACGAGTACGTCACATCATCCTGCAGGAGAAGATGTACATCAATTACATGTCTCACACACACACACACACACACACACACAGAAAGTACAAAAACATGAACTTAAAATGATACACACCATTTCTTCTGCTTTGTTGTGTTTAGTTTGTGAATTCACCGCTGTGTACAGAACATCAGACTCATTCTGTAAAAAAGAAAACATTACATTGAATTCACGTCTCTCTCTCTCTCACACACACACACACACACACACACACACACACACACACACACACACCTGTTTATATAATTCTGAATGTAGAGGTTTGTGAACGTTCTAAACACACACACACACACACACACACACACACACACACACACACACACACACACACACACACATTAAACACAAGCCTTCTTGATAAAACACAAGCTGTTAGTGAACCATAGTGGACGTGTGTGTTCACCTGCTCCTCCTGCTGTGTCCTCTGTCCTGTTTGTCCATCACCGGTCTCAGTCTGTCCTCGTCTCTGACCTACAGAAAGAAACCAGACAAAGTATGAGATCCTTGACTTTCTCTGTGTGTGTGTGTGTGTGCGTGTGTGCGTGTGTGTGTGTGTGTGTGTGTGTGTGTGTGTGTGTGTACCTCTGTGTTTCCAGTAAATGACTCCTCCGAGTATCAACAGCAGCAGAACCACAATAACACCAGAGATGATGATGGTGGTGTTGTGGCCAGAATCTGTGTGTGTGTGAGTGTGTGTGTGTGAACAGCAAAAAAATAAATAAATAACACGGTGAGTGAGTGGATTCTGTTTGGTCAGAAGGTGTTGACTAATTTTCTCTAACAGCAGCTCTGACAGTAGTGCAGCTGTAAATCACAGGTTTATATGAATGAGTTTATTCATTAATGCTGCCGTTTCTATAGTAACAGTTTACACAGGGAGATGTAAGACAGACGCTCCAGAAGTGTATTGTAACATGGGTAGGTAGGTTAGACTGTCCCACGTATCCAGTCCCAGTCACACTCAATACTACTGAGCCCTTAATGCTCCCAACTCACTAATGTATTCAACTTTTTAAAGTCCATGACATTTTAACTCACTAATGTTCACATTTCTTTATTGTCTGCAACTCCCTACACTTACTAATGTCTAAATGTATTCATATCCACAGCACACTAAAATTAGTTTCTACACTCCAGGAGAAAATGTAGAAGTGGAATAAAATGCTGCAGTTGTTTAATGTGTTTGTTTAAGTTATTATCAAATTCAATTCTTTTTTTTTTCCTTCACATACACAGCCATGTCTACGATAGATGATTAGTGAGTGTTAGAGCCATAAAGTACATTTTTAATAAATCTCTATAGTATTTAACTTGATTATTACGTAGATGTAAATGTAACCTTTTGCATATTTGTGACTATTGGCTTACGTAAAGGTCATAGGTCAATTTCATATGTTTACCGTAACAACCGTTTAGTGTTTGATTTATTAGAAGAAGGACGGACACACTGCACTCATTACGTGCTTGATGACGTAGCTTCCTGTTTTTCGTATTGTTCCCGCGAAAGTTCCTCGTCTGTTTGGAACAGCGTTTTAGATTATATTTTGTTTAGTTTTTTATAATTATATATTTTTCCCGTTTTTACGCTTTAATACTACTGGACTTTATCCGATTTTTGCGCTTTTTGGGAGAACACGCGTATCATCTGACCAACAACAAGCGAATCCATCACCAAATAATCACAACTCCGGCACAAAGGGTACGTTATCATGTCTACCATTCAGCTCGCTCAGTGTGTGGAGTGCAGGATGTTTAGACATTCTTCCTCCGTCATTAGTGATAATTTTATTTGTGATAGGTGTGTGTTAGTTAGCACCCTGACGGAGAAGATAGTAGCATTAGAGGAGCGCGTCCAGACTTTAGAGAGGGTTAGAGAGCGCGAGAGCAGCGTTAATCTTGTAGTGGAAAGTCTGGGTGCCGCAGGCGGAGATAATCAGCCCCCGACTCCGGCAGTAGAGCCCTCACAGCGGGGCGAGTGGGTGACGACTCGGCGGCATACTCGTTCAGCCAAAGCTAACGCTAAGGCTAGCCCACCGGAGCACACCTCTTCCGCGCTTCACATGTCCAACAGGTTCGCTCTCCTCAGTGATGCACCCGCTGAGAAACCTGAAAGAGCTCTGGTTATAGGAGACTCTATACTGAGACATGTGAAATTAGCTAGGCCTTTAGGGGCGCCAGCGGCAGTGGTCAGGTGTATCCCGGGAGCCAGAGCACCGGACATAGCAGGTAATCTTAGGGCTCTAGGACAGCATAGGTTCTCTAAGATAGTGGTACATGCTGGAGCTAATGATATACGCCTTCGTCAGTCAGAGGTTAGCAAGAGTAACTTTACAGAGGTGTTTAAAATAGCGAAGGCGATGTCCGATGAAGTAGTTTGCTCTGGTCCCATCCCAATGAGACGTGGCGACATAGCTTACAGCAGGTTATGGTCGCTGAACCGCTGGATGTCCAGGTGGTGCTCCGAAAACAACGTGGGCTTCATAGACAATTGGAGGACCTTTGAGGGCAAAACTGGCCTGTTAGGGCGGGACGGTGTCCATCCCACTCGGGAAGGTGCTGCTCTCATTTCTTGCAGTATAGCACATAGTCTCAGAAGAGGCCTAGTTAATCGGTGACAATCCAGAGCCCAGGCCAGGGAGCAGACAGACAGGCTAAACCAACCGTCTGCTAGCTGCAGAGAGTCGTCGCTCAGGGTACATCATATTGAGACTGTGTCTGTTCCCCGAGCTAAACATAAATTTAGAAAGACTCACAAAGTCTGTTTTAGTAATTTAATTAACATAGATACCACAAACTCAGAATACACTGAATGCGCAGCCGGCACCTCTGATCTGAAGCTAGGACTGTTAAATATTAGATCTCTTGCATCTAAAGCAGTTATTGTTAATGAAATTATCACAGATCAGGAGTTTGATATCCTATGTTTAACAGAAACCTGGATTAAATAGGACGAGTATGTAGCTCTAAATGCAGCTAGTCCTCCTGGATACAGCTACATACACCAGCCTCGGCTAACTGGTAGAGGAGGAGGAGTCGCAGTTATTTATAACGATAATCTGTCTCTCGTACAAAAACACAGTTTTAAATCTAATGCATTTGAAGTTCTCTATAGTAACATAAAGTCAGCTCAGTCGATCCCGCTAATCATCATTTACAGACCCCCAGGGCCGTACTCGGAGTTTCTCTGCGAATTTGCAGATTTCCTCTCAAACCTTGTTGTTTCTGTAGACAAAGCGTTAATTGCTGGAGACTTTAATATTCATTTTGAGAATCCAGAAGACCCTCTGAGAACAGCATTTATGTCCTTACTGGACTCAGTAGGAGTAAATCAGTGTGTAGTAGGACCCACTCATAAAGCAGGTCACACTTTAGATTTAATATTATCCTTCGGATTAAGTATAGGAAATATAACCACAATTCCACAGTCTGAAGTTATCTCAGATCACTACCTTGTCTCGATTAAAGCGTGTTATAGTAATAATGTATGCAGCACAGCACCGCGCTTCCACCTTAAACGTACATTTACATCAAATACCGCACAGAGCTTTATCAATAATCTTCCAGAATTATCAACTTTGATTGGATCGCCATCTGACTTCACAGAACTCGAACAGGCGAATGAATATCTAGAGTCAGCACTTCGTTATAGCTTAGATAATGTAGCTCCAGTTAAAAGGAAAATGATTAGAGATAAGAAACTCGCTCCTTGGTATAATGACCACACACGTGCTTTAAAACAAACCACTCGAAAATTCGAACGTATATGGCGCCAAACTAAATTGATAGTATTCAAAATAGCTTGGAAGGAGAGCATCCTGAACTATAAAAAAGCTCTCAGTGATGCTAGATCAACGTATCTCTCCACTCTTATAGAAAATAACAAAAACAACCCGAGATTTTTATTTAATACCGTAGCTAACTTAACTAAAAACAAGACCACTGCAGAAATCTCCACAACAACATCATGCAGTAGTGAGGATTTCATGAACTTTTTCAATAATAAAATCATAAATATTAGGCAAAAAATTCAGGCTTTGAAAACAGACAATTTAAATAATTCAGATGATCTAACCACATCACATCAGAACTTAGAACACTTTACTCCCCTTGAAGCGAGGGAACTAATTTCACTCATCTCTTCTTCAAAATCGTCAACCTGTATATTAGATCCTATACCGACACATTTTCTCAAACAGATAGTACCAGCAATAATAGAACCCCTGTTGAAAGTAATTAACTGTTCACTCAGTAGTGGGTATGTCCCCAAATCCTTTAAATTAGCCGTTATTAAACCGCTAATCAAGAAACCTGACCTTGACCCCTGTCTGCTTTCTAATTACAGGCCGATATCAAACCTTCCCTTTATCTCCAAGATTTTGGAAAAGGTAGTATCACAGCAGCTATGTTCACATCTACACAGAAATAGCATAAATGAACTGTATCAGTCAGGATTTAGGCCTCATCACAGCACAGAGACAGCACTTGTTAAAGTAGTAAACGACCTCCTATGGGCCTCTGATCAGGGTTGCGTCACTATACTTGTGTTACTGGACCTCAGTGCAGCTTTTGACACCATTGATCATAGTATTCTCCTTCACAGATTAGAAAAGGTAGTAGGAATTAAGGGAACTGCCCTCTTGTGGCTCAGATCCTATTTGACTGATCGTTATCAGTTTGTAGATTTAGATGGTGACCATTCCTCATGTTCTCAAGTGGAGTTTGGTGTTCCACAGGGCTCAGTTTTAGGCCCACTGCTTTTTTCCCTTTACATGCTTCCTCTGGGCAACATAATTCGTAAACATGGTATTAGTTTTCATTGTTATGCTGATGACACACAATTATATGTCTCAGCAAAACTAGATGAGAAAAACCAGT
The DNA here is from genome assembly GCA_030347435.1 of Clarias fuscus. Lineage (NCBI taxonomy): Eukaryota > Metazoa > Chordata > Actinopteri > Siluriformes > Clariidae > Clarias > Clarias fuscus. The sequence goes on along the minus strand of CM059204.1, from coordinate 6,578,380 downwards.
TTGCTAAAATCGAGCAGTGTGTGCAGGATATACGAGATTGGATGTTAATTAATTTTCTTCTGCTTAATCCTGATAAGACAGAAGTTCTGGTCATAGGACCACAAGTAGCTAGAACTAAGCTTTCTGATCACACTGTAACTTTAGATGGCCTTTCTGTTCCATCAAGTGCAACAGTAAAAGACCTCGGTGTGATTATAGATTCCAGCCTTTCGTTTGAAGCTCATGTAGATAATATCACCAGGATAGCTTTCTTTCACCTTAGAAATATTGCCAAGATAAGAAACATATTGTCACTAAATGATGCAGAAAAACTAGTTCATGCTTTTATCACGTCTAAGTTGGACTATTGTAACGCCTTACTGTCTGGTTGTTCAATTAGGTGTATAAACAAGCTTCAGTTAGTACAGAATGCAGCAGCGAGAGTCCTCGCTAGAACCAGAAAATACGAGCACATCACCCCTATCTTATCTACACTGCATTGGCTCCCTGTGAAATTTCGCATCGATTTTAAGATCCTACTTTTGACATTTAAAGCACTAAATGGTCTCGCGCCACAGTATTTGAGTGAACTGTTAGTGTCTTACGATCCGCCACGCCTACTTCGATCAAAGAATGCAGGCTGCCTGTCAGTACCACGTATTATTAAAACTACAGCAGGGGGCAGAGCTTTTTCTTACAAAGCCCCAAAGTTATGGAATAGTCTTCCTATTAATGTTCGGGACTCAGACACAGTCTCAGTGTTTAAGTCTAGGCTAAAAACCTATTTATTTAGCCAAGCATTTTTGTAAATAGATTAACCTTAGGTAAAGGAGCAGATCTGGGGGACTCATAGACGTAGAGTATTCTGGTGAACTGGTATGTTTAGATGCTGTCCTCCCCACTCTCATTGTTCACTCAGGTTTGTTGACGGTGAGGTGATTGGTTGCTTTACATCTCAGGGAGCCCTCATGTTTGTGTTTCCTTCTGGCTCTCCCTTTTAGTTATGCTGTTATAGTTAGTCCTGCCGGAGTCTCTGCTTGCACTTTGCACTAAATATACATTCACCTATACATGCTGACTGTGACCATACCTAACTGCCATCTCTCCTTATTTTCTGTTCTCTCCTTTTCTGCTCTCTTCTCTCTCTCTCTCCCCCTCTTCTTTCCCTCTCTCTGTCTCTCTGTCGAGCTATACATGTTTCGCTCCTGAGTTGCCAGTGATCCAGACCCCTCTGCCCTCTGGAGCCGTCTACCCATCCTGGAGTCCTGCTTCTGGTTGGAGATCTCGTCGCATGGATGCCCCGTGTGGTCTGCCTGGATTCGTATGGTGGCTGGGGATGGTTTCCATGAAGACTCTCCTGTCATCGAGTGATGCTCTGGGGACCTGTGACTTCAGTTGTTCGATAACTCAGGACCGGAATCCCCTACAGTCTACCTGAGCCTCCGGGAACAAACTGGACTCCTTTTAATTTTAAAACATCTCTTGTTATACTGAACTTCCAGTCTTACACATTATTATGCTGAGCAATTCCTGCTATCCGTTATCACCCAGATGAGGATGGGTTCCCTGTTGAGTCTGGTTCCTCTCAAGGTTTCTTCCTATTACCATCTCAGGGAGTTTTTCCTTGCCACCGTCGCCCTCGGCTTGCTCATCGGGGACAATCTTGTCATTTTGATTCATATACATTGCATAAAAACTTACTTCTTTTTATTGTGTAAAGCTGCTTTGCGACAATGTCAATTGTTAAAAGCGCTATATAAATAAAATTGACTTGACTTGACTTGACGGACTCGGTGTTAGACAGTCTTTTGACCGTTCTTTGAAACCATGTTTAATTTGAAGCTTGAAAAGGTGTAAATAGTTCTCAAGTTTAATTTGTTGAGTGTCTTTGTATCCAGACAAACGAAGATTAAACTGGTACACTACAAGTTTTGTGGTTTTACGCGTCAAATCCTTGCGCCGGTCCTTATGGAAATGGCGAAGAACAGGAAAACATAGATCGCCATTACAGTGAGTGAAGGTGAGACATACACAGTGTGATATGCAGAGAAATGCTTAAAACATTGCCACATGTGCATTAAACAATAATGATTTTATATATAACATTTTAAAAAATACATTCAGATAAAAAGTATTATTCAGGTTCACTGGACTCACTGAAGTGTCTGAAATAAACCAAATCTAACAAAATACATTTTATATGAATATGCTCAGAGATTTTATACAGAAACATTTAGTTAATAAACATCTGGATTATTTTTGGAGTGATTACATCATTTTTAAAGAGTAGTGTTGTTCGTTCTGGAAACGTTCACAACAAATATGAATCACTAAAAGTGTTAATGATGTTAACGCAGTGAACTGATCGTTACCTTTTCCAGATGTTTCAGAGTGTGTGTTCATTTTGTCATCGAGCACCAGGGTTGGTTTTGTAGGTGTGACATCCACAAGAACTAGAGGAAAAAGATAAATGGAGTGTGTGAGTGTTGTGTTTGAGTTTGGCTCCAAGCTGATGCATTAACCTGCACTAACTCTCCTGACTGTGTGTTACAGTGGTGTGTAGTACCTGGTGTGGAAGTTGCTTTGGTCTTTGGTGTTTTGGGTCTTGAAGGTCTTCTTGTGGTCGCTGCACAGAGAAAAACATTGAATCTGTTATAAATAAATCCAGGAAATGTAGTGTGGATCAGAACACACACTCGGATAATCCATAATCATGAACACACACATGGAAAATGAGCAGAACATGAAAGAGAAGCATTTTTTGGGGAGTAAAATTAGACAATATATTTAGTGTGATTGTTTCCTCACGCGGCTGTAAATGTGAGTTCATTTCATTCAGATTACACGAATATTATTTATCTTCACTCGGAGAGAAAAAGGAGGCGGAGCCTCGGACGATGATTGACATTAAAATAAAAGCCGCGTATCGCTGACTCGGCAGAAAGAGGCAGCAGCGCAAAAATTTTGCTGCGTCATCCACAGAAGCGCTTCCGGTTTGTTCCTCCGCCCACTCTGTCTGCACACGCTAAACTACCGCTGTGATTGGCCCTGTGGAGTGACGCGTATAGCCACGCCCACCTCAAGGGAAAAGTGCTTGATTACTGGGATATTAATTATTGTCATTTATCAGAAAAGCATCAGGGTCCGGATAGAACTGTCACTTAGTCCGGATTTAGTGATGTCTGCTTTACAGTGGAGATAATTTTACCTTTAACTGTGACTGAGACGTCTTTAAAGTCATTGTTGCTGATCTCACACCTGTACCATCTACCTTTTTAAACTATATATCATTGTATGCTTCCTATAATAAACTGTAAATCTGAAAATGAAATGTAATCCACTAGATTTTCCTGATGATTTTCTCCAGCGTGATTATTAAATGAACGCAGCACACACCTGAGCAGGTGCAGGTAAACCACAGCAGCCTGGCAGTGCTGAGATTTAAACTCACAACCTTCAGAAGCTCAAAGCTTTAACCACTGAGACACAAATGTCCTGTGTCTAGCTCACACTGATTTAACCACATTTAACAGTGAATTAGCAACAGCTAAAGTTACATCTAGAGGAGTTTGTGTTCATCTTCAATATTCACTGAAATAAAGCACAAAAACAATCCACTAGTTTTAAAATGTTCCACAAAGAGAAACTTTACAATTCTAACACTCGGCTAAAACATTAGATATCCCACTGTACATTGTGTTTTCTGGTATTTTACTGTAGACCAATGCGTATAAAATGATATTTAGCTGTAAAGTAAATTAATTTAAATTTAAATGTAAATTTTAAAATTAAAATAAATTAAAAATTCGGTCCAGATAATAAAATGGACATTAAGAGCACTAAACCAATACAGATACAGTCATAAGAGAGAGAGAGAGAGAGAGAGAGAGAGAGAGACCTTCAGTGCTAGGGACATTTCTCAGGACATTTCTCTGTCTGCCAGCAGAGGTCACAGGATACAGGAATAAAGGGTGCTGGTGGCTCAGTTTATTAAGACTCTTGAGTTACTGATCGGAAGGTCAGCCAGTTGCATGCAAGGCTTTAACCCTGTCTGCTCCAGGGGTTCCATAAAGCCGCCAACCTGGACCAACCTGGTCATGAGTGGCATGTAAGCAGGGCGATAACACACGCCCCGGGGACTTCAAAGGTGAGCACGCTAGCTGTTGATGCACCAGCCTGAGCACGCAATACACACAATACCATTTCACCTGTTTAAGCTCATTTCATTTTGGTGCCGTCATTTCACGTGTTTAAGCTCGTGTCATAAAGGTGACTGGACTGAGTGCCGCCATTTCACCTTTTTGAGCTTGTTTCATAAAAAGTGAGTGGATTGAACACCGCCGATTCACCTGTCTGAACATGAAAGTGCATGCAGGAAGGGCGATGGCCTGCAGCCGAAGAAGGTCAAAGGCGGAAGCACTGAATGCTGCTGCTTAAGCACCATGTTGGAAAAAGCCAAAAAAAGCCACTTCTGCTTTTTAACAAATTATTTTGCACCAGGGACTTAGTGCATGTGAGTCTAAAGCTGATACACACTTCCTCTCTTGAGCGGCTGGCAGTGATTTTATCCCAGTTATCAGACCTGCATAGAAAACTGCAGACAAACCTATTCTGTAATACACGTAGCTCATAAATGGAACATGAATTTAAAAAAGGCTCGTTGAAGTTGCTTGTGAAATGTCAGCATTATCATGTCTTTTATCCAGAGAAAAACACAGCTCCAGCATTTTCTCCTATTTGTTTACAGGCCAGGTTTGCCTTCATCAATATAGTAAATGTGTTGATGTAGTTTTGAGCCCCAGTACAACACTGATCTATCCACGGCAGGCCTAGAGGGTTAAAATGATATGGTAAAGAAAAGTCTCGTGAACGTGGAGCGCATGGTGTTCATACTGCACAGGATACACAAACCACAACCTGGACTTGAGTCTATCATCATTTGTCACACTCATGGTCAAGTGTTAATCCACAGAACACAAACTACACAATGCTCACATGTTCTTTTAACTGAAAACAAATCTTATGAAGGTTTTGCAGGAATTTTACTGTAATATAACAGGAGATAGAAGATGTCTAGTCTGTGTTTATCTTGTGTTCCTCTGCAGCACTGAAACTCTGCATGTATTTCACTCTGAACAGATAAACACACTTCTGCTTTAGTGACACGCAACCAAAGAGACCAACTGCTGCTGGAGGAAGTGACAGTGTGAACACACCACATGGGTCAGCAGTTTAGTGACATCATCCCCACATTCTGTGAACAGTGTACACACACCAGTGTCTTTAAAATGATTGGCTCTAAATCTTGTAGTATAAGCACATGTACGACACTGTAAGAACCTCCATGAGTATTTTGAGCAACGCTACAGTAGTATAAAGAATATTTAGCAGGAAAATATTTTTTTTTATTTAAATCTAGATACTAAAATTGGCATTTAGAGGAATAAACAGATACAGTCATAAGACAGAGAGAGAGAGAGAGAGAGAGAGAGAGAGAGAGAGAGAGAGACTTCAGTCATATGGAGAAAAAGGGAAAAATAGTAGCGTGCAAATCCAATCTTAAGTTAACGCTCCAAAGCACACATACACGCGCACACATGCACACACACACAATACTTTCCACTACTGCATGTTAGGATGGAGCAGCATTTTGTGAGGTTCACACTCTGTTTATCTCTGTCTTCTACAGTGCCAGTGGCAGTTCTAGTGTGTGTGACACCTGGGCAAACTCCCTTCAGTGCCACTCAAGATAAACAAGGACATACCTTAACTTTGCTCTAATGTTTATACTGGACTATTTGATTACACATATTATTCTCATGAAATGTTAACACAGCTGCATACATCTTCTTCTTGACAAGCATCAGGACATTACTAATTAAGAGTCAATACTAAAACATTTCACCATCACGAGGAGAATTAAATATTCCTGCAAAACCGTACAGTACATATTCACAGTGTTATGAATGAACTGTGGTTTATTCTGTATCATTTTGTAGTGGGATTAATTTTACTAGTTGCATTGCTGTACAAAGTTAGACGTGCATTTTTCCCTTCTATCCTAAATCCTCCTCCTATCCTGTAATCGACTAACAGTTCACACTGTCCTCAGGTAATGCAATGTGATAGCAATATCTACAGTCTTCATCTGCGGTCATGTGTTTTGAATTTGCCATGTCTTTTTATTTGTTTGAGCTCTTTGGTCACTTTGCTTTTCTGGTCCAGAGCCTCAGGAAGGCTGAACACGGCTCTGTTCATGAGGACTCAGGACATTTCTCCGCTCTGCCAGCAGAGGTCACTCTCTTACATAAGCTGTAAAATAATCATGTTTAAAACAAGGATGTATAAATGTTGATACAGGAGATATTTTATACAGCATTTATGGAAGCAGTTTACAGAAAAGTCTTTAGGACAGAAGAGTTTGTGAAATAAGCTGCTTTTGTGTCACTTTAATTTCAAGATGAAGAAAAAAGTGAGTCTGGTTAAGGAATTACTCTTACTGTCCACACACACCACATACGATACAACACACAGAGCCTGCACACACTACACACACTGAGACTGGTACTGATTAAATGTAAATTATGTTCAAAGTAATTAATTCATAATCAAATCATATTGAGGACTATAACTGAGTAGAAAGATAAAAAAAAATTATTACACTAGGGGGCGAACTAGAGCAATAAAGTGTTAATTAAATGTGTAGGTGACTATCTGGTCTGTTAATCAGGTGTGAGTTGTTATCTGGTCGATATACAACATCAGATTAATCTGTCATGAGATTATCACTGAAGTAGCATTGTGTATAAAAATGAGGAATTTACCTTTAACAGTGAGTCTGACGTCTCTGGATTCATCCCCTTTAACACTACACCTGTAATCTCCTCCATCCTCTACAGTCAGGTGTGATATGAGCAGAGAGAGATTTCCTGAAGAGTGATTATTAACCAGCTGAAATCTGTCTTTGTACTGCTCACTCTCAGGAGATATCTCTACATATTTATTTATGTATTTTGCCCATGTGAATGTCACAGGTGAGGTGTGGAGGTCAGTGCAGGAGCAGGGCAGCAGTACTGAGCCTCCTGTGTATGCAGTGATGGGTTTTATTTCTCTGCTTCCTTCCAGTCTGCAGCCTGTAGGAACACACACATTAACAGCCATCAGCATCTGCAACATCTGTACAGAACTACACTCAACCTGTACTGTTCAAAACTCACTAATGTTCACAAGGGGAATAGAATTAAATGTGAAAATGTGAAAAGATCACATGCTTCAAATGGATAATCTATAAATACAGTTTCTAGTCCAGTGCTTGTTTATTTGTTTGTTTGTTTTTAGAAACTTTGTCTTAAAGGTTCACAGATATAGATGTAAACCTTTTAAATGGCTGGACAGCACATGACAGGACACAAGCCAATACAGTTTTGGTGTTTTTGAAAAATTTCCATGTGATTAACACTTTGATATCAGTGTTCAGGGGTGATCATGACAACTTACTATTATTATTATTATTATTATTATTATTATTATTATTATTAAATATTATTATTGTACTATAATATCACATCAGTGCAGGGGCGTAATCACCAGGGTGGACTGGAGTACATTTTCTCTCAAAATAAAGTCCTGATATAAAGTATTTAGATTTAAGGTGTTTGACTTAAATAAATCCCTGAACTGTAATACTGCATTTTTTATATATACATGTTTTTATTAGTACCTTGGTGGACATAAAGCAGCTCTCCACATTAGACATAAGGGGGGTCATGTCTGACAGAGGATTTTACCCTTACATTGCTGTCAGAGCATTAGTCACACTAAAGGCTATATATACCCTATATAACATTATAGAGGTTATACGTTACCCTATATATACGTCACACATGTTGTATGTATTATTGACCAGGCAGGTGTTTTTTATCATTATGAATTATTATCATTATTGTTAATTATTATGATGCATCATTCTAAGTAGTCTCAGCCCAGAACAATTGCAAGAAATTAAGGTATTAATTGGTTTACACGCTCAGCGTCGTCCATATTTATGTGGATTTATCAACAATATCGGCACAGAATGGATTCCAACGTCTAGATGTGTCGATTACAATGCATGGGCCACAATTACTAGAGTTGATACATGAGCTAAACTGGGTGTATTAAAATGTCAAGTACACAAAGCTGAAGTGTCATTTGTGTCACGGTTACTGAAGCAGCAGAAACTGGAAAAGTAGCAGCATTGGGTCCACATGCACCATTGATATGGTAAAAGGTTAGAAGCAACATTGCTGCTTAAGTTGCTTTTGTAAGATGTATGTTGTGCATAATATCTGTTGAATACATGTTATTTGTCCATGTTGAAGGGTGATCAAAACCTTACTTACTGTTTTCATATATTTCTGGTGTAACATCCAGACTTATCAATTAATAAGGACATGCAGTAAGGTGTGCTACCTTACACACACCTACACTTATTAACTAAATTAATAACAATGGGGAAATGTAGAAAGTCTAGCAGTAATAGAGATTAAGACCAAATTAAAGACCTTCAGGGGGGAAATGTGAAAAAAAAAGTTTCAATTAAATATCATTAATATTAGGATTATTAGTATTCCAAACAAACCAATGTCTAATGTCTAATACCCAGAAGGTCTCTGTGGAAGAGCAGGCATGAGCCTTCTGTAGAATCAGAGGAAGCGTACAGTACAGTACAGAGCAAAAGTTTAGACACACCTTCTCATTCAGCGAGTTTTCTTTATTGTGTTCTTTATTGTGTTCTTTAGCCCAAACGCGTCTCTTCTGCTTGTTGTCTGTCCTTAGCAGTGGTTTCCTAGCAGATATTCTACCATGAAGGCCTGATTCACACAGTCTCCTCTTAACAGTTGTTCTAGAGATGTGTCTGCTGCTAGAACTCTGTGTGGCATTGACCTGCTCTCTGATCTGAGCTGCTGTTAACCTGCCATTTCTGAGGCTGGTGACTCGGATGAACTTATCCTCCGCAGCAGAGGTGACTCTCGGTCTTCCTTTCCTGGGGCGGTCCGCATGTCAGCCAGTTTCTTTGTAGCGCTTGATAGTTTTTGTGACTGCACTTGGGGACACTTTCAAAGTTTTCCCGATTTTTCGGACTGACTGACCTTCATTTCTTAAAGTAATGATGGCCACTCGTTTTTTTTTTTCTTCACTTAACTGCTTTTTTCTTGCCATAAAACAAATTCAACCTCTTTGAATGAGAAGCTGTGTCCAAACTTTTGGTCTGTACTGTAGGCCACACAGGCACTCAGTTTAAGGAAGACAGTGGATACAGAGGCGAGAGGCAGATATGAACTGTCCAAATAACCTTTATAGAAACAATGTAATCTAATATAATATCTAAACTAACAATACACTAAGCATACTCACATTTTTTTTAAATATTATATATTATTGTATTCTTTAAATGACTTTAATCAGATGGAAAAAAAACATGTAGGAAACCTTGGAGCGTAACCAAAGAATGACCAGAACAAACAAAGGTGAGAAATGAGGAAAAGGCAGACAGTAAAGAGCACAATGAAAAGTACAGAAAGTACCATCACACTATCAACAGAGTAGAAATAATGGGGACTGTTACTGTTAGAAATAAGTGGCACCATCTACCAGAACCAGAGAAGTAGAAGAGTCCTCATCAAAAAGAATCAGTCTGATTACCATGAGACACTTAAAGTACAGAAGAGAGTGAGCAGAGAAAAATAGGATAATCTGCCCTCTACACTGTGCATAAAAGACATGATATTTGAAATAGATATAATAGCATAATCATATGATAAGGGGCTTAATATATACATGTGTTATTGTATCAGAAACAGTGATGATAATCTGTTTAAAAGCCAGAAATGTCCTATTCATGTTGATTATTAGACTTAGTTATACTTCTTTAATTCATAGAGCATTTAATATATAAACTCATGTGGAAGTAGGAAAGTTAGGACTTCTGAGAACTTTGTGGGACTTTGTGGGGTGTCTGTCTGTCTGTCTAAATATGTCTTCAATAAATTTAATTGCCTTTTCTCTACTCAAGGTTTGTTTGGTTTTGGTTTGAATATTATTTGGAATACTCGACAAAGAACACACCAGTTACTGATCTGTTAATGAGCAGTTCACCATCTGCAGCAACTCTACACAACTACACACAACCTGTAACTCCACCACTCACTAATGTCCACAATAGGAATGTGACTGAATATGAAAACATGAACACATAACATGCTGTAATCAGATACACATACAGTTAGAAGTCAGTATCTGAGGTGCTGTATTCATGTATTCTTGTTGAAGTTTATCTGAAAGGTTCACAAATAACTGTAACTCATATTTACACTACAGTACTGTGATATACATTATTTACAGGTCACTTTTTAAACTATATATCATTGTATGCTTCCTATCATAAACTGTAAATCTAAAAATGAAATTTAATCCACTAGATTTTCCTGATGATTTTCTCCAGCGTGATTATTAAATGAACGCAGCACACACCTGAGCAGGTGCAGGTAAACCACAGCAGCCTGGCAGTGCTGAGATTTAAACTCACAACCTTCAGAAGCTCAAAGCTTTAACCACTGAGACACAAATGTCCTGTGTCTAGCTCACACTGATTTAACCACATTTAACAGTGAATTAGCAACAGCTAAACTTACATCTAGAGGAGTTTGTGTTCATCTTAAATATTCACTAAAATAAAGCACAAAAACAATCCACTAGTTTTAAAATGTTCCACAAAGAGAAACTTTACAATTCTAACACTCGGCTAAAACATTAGATATCCCACTGTACATTGTGTTTTCTGGTATTTTACTGTAGACCAATGCGTATAAAATTATATTTAGCTGTAAAATAAATTAATTTAAATTTAAATGTAATTTTTTAAATTAAAATAAATAAAAAATTCGGTCCAGATAATAAAATGGGCATTAAGAGCACTAAACCAATACAGATACAGTCATAAGAGAGAGAGAGAGAGAGAGAGAGAGAGAGAGAGAGAGAGAGAGAGACCTTCAGTGCTAGGGACATTTCTCAGGACATTTCTCTGTCTGCCAGCAGAGGTCACAGGATACAGGAATAAAAGGTGCTGGTGGCTCAGTTTATTAAGACTCTTGAGTTACTGATCGGAAGGTCAGCCAGTTGCATGCAAGGCTTTAACCCTGTCTGCTCCAGGGGTTCCATAAAGCCGCCAACCTGGACCAACCTGGTCATGAGTGGCATGTAAGCAGGGCGATAACACACGCCCCGGGGACTTCAAAGGTGAGCACGCTAGCTGTTGATGCACCAGCCTGAGCACGCAATACCGCCATTTCACCTGTTTAAGCTCATTTCATTTTGGTGCCGTCATTTCACTTGTTTAAGCTCGTGTCATAAAGGTGACTGGACTGAGTGCCGCCATTTCACCTTTTTGAGCTTGTTTCATAAAAAGTGAGTGGATTGAACACCGCCGATTCACCTGTCTGAACATGAAAGTGCATGCAGGAAGGGCGATGGCCTGCAGCCGAAGAAGGTCAAAGGCGGAAGCACTGAATGCTGCTGCTTAAGCACCATGTTGGAAAAAGCCAAAAAAAGCCACTTCTGCTTTTTAACAAATTATTTTGCACCAGGGACTTAGTGCATGTGAGTCTAAAGCTGATACACACTTCCTCTCTTGAGCGGCTGGCAGTGATTTTATCCCAGTTATCAGACCTGCATAGAAAACTGCAGACAAACCTATTCTGTAATACACGTAGCTCATAAATGGAACATGAATTTAAAAAAGGCTCGTTGAAGTTGCTTGTGAAATGTCAGCATTATCATGTCTTTTATCCAGAGAAAAACACAGCTCCAGCATTTTCTCCTATTTGTTTACAGGCCAGGTTTGCCTTCATCAATATAGTAAATGTGTTGATGTAGTTTTGAGCCCCAGTACAACACTGATCTATCCACGGCAGGCCTAGAGGGTTAAAATGATATGGTAAAGAAAAGTCTCGTGAACGTGGAGCGCATGGTGTTCATACTGCACAGGATACACAAACCACAACCTGGACTTGAGTCTATCATCATTTGTCACACTCATGGTCAAGTGTTAATCCACAGAACACAAACTACACAATGCTCGCATGTTCTTTTAACTGAAAACAAATCTTATGAAGGTTTTGCGGGAATTTTACTGTAATATAACAGGAGATAGAAGATGTCTAGTCTGTGTTTATCTTGTGTTCCTCTGCAGCACTGAAACTCTGCATGTATTTCACTCTGAACAGATAAACACACTTCTGCTTTAGTGACACGCAACCAAAGAGACCAACTGCTGCTGGAGGAAGTGACAGTGTGAACACACCACATGGGTCAGCAGTTTAGTGACATCATCCCCACATTCTGTGAACAGTGTACACACACCAGTGTCTTTGAAATGATTGGCTGTAAATCTTGTAGTATAAGCACATGTACGACACTGTAAGAACCTCCTTGAGTATTTTGAGCAAAGCTACAGTAGTATAAAGAATATTTAGCAGGAATTTTTTTTTTTTTTTTAATCTAGATACAAAAATTGGCATTTGGAGCAATAAACAGATACAGTCATAAGACAGAGAGAGAGAGAGAGAGAGAGAGAGAGAGAGACTTCAGTCATATGGAGAAAAAGGGAAAAATAGTAGCGTGCAAATCCAATCTTAAGTTAACGCTCCAAAGCACACATACACGCGCACACATGCACACACACACAATACTTTCCACTACTTCATGTTAGGATGGAGCAGCATTTTGTGAGGTTCACACTCTGTTTATCTCTGTCTTCTACAGTGCCAGTGGCAGTTCTAGTGTGTGTGACACCTGGGCAAACTCCCTTCAGTTCCACTCAAGATAAACAAGGACATACCTTAACTTTGCTCTAATGTTTATACTGGACTATTTGATTATACATATTATTCTCATGAAATGTTAACACAGCTGCATACATCTTCTTCTTGACAAGCATCAGGACATTACTAATTAAGAGTCAATACTAAAAACATTTCACCATCACGAGGAGAATTAAATATTCCTGCAAAACCGTACAGTATATATTCACAGTGTTATGAATGAACTGTGGTTTATTCTGTATCATTTTGTAGTGGGATTAATTTTACTAGTTGCATTGCTGTACAAAGTTAGACGTGCATTTTTCCCTTCTATCCTAAATCCTCCTCCTATCCTGTAATCGACTAACAGTTCACACTGTCCTCAGGTAATGCAATGTGATAGCAATATCTACAGTCTTCATCTGCCGTCATGTGTTTTGAATTTGCCATGTCTTAATTATTGTTGCAGCTCTTTGGTCACTTTGCTTTTCTGGTCCAGAGCCTCAGGAAGGATTAACACGACCCTGTTCATGAGGACTCAGGACATTTCTCCGCTCTGCCAGCAGAGGTCACTCTCTTACATAAGCTGTAAAATAATCACGTTTAAAACAAGGATGTATAAATGTTGATACAGGAGATATTTTATACAGCATTTATGGAAGCAGTTTACAGAAAAGTCTTTAGGACAGAAGAGTTTGTGAAATAAGCTGCTTTTGTGTCACTTTAATTTCAAGATGAAGAAAAAAGTGAGTCTGGTTAAGGAATTACTCTTACTGTCCACACACACCACATACGATACAACACACAGAGCCTGCACACACTACACACACTGAGACTGGTACTGATTAAATGTAAATTATGTTCAAAGTAATTAATTCATAATCAAATCATATTGAGGACTATAACTGAGTAGAAAGATTTTTAAAAAAAGTTTATTACACTAGGGGGTGAAATAGAGCAATAAAGTGTTAATTAAATGTGTAGGTGACTATCTGGTCTGTTAATCAGGTGTGAGTTGTTATCTGGTGGATCTACAACATCAGATTCATCTGTCATGAGATTATCACTGAAGTAGCATTGTGTATAAAAATGAGTCATTTACCTTTAACAGTGAGTCTGACGTCTCTGTGTTCATCCCCTTTAACACTACACCTGTAATCTCCTCCATCCTCTACAGTCAGGTGTGATATGAGCAGAGAGAGATTTCCTGAAGAGTGATCATTAACCAGCTCAACTCTGTCTTTGTACTGATCACTCTCAGGAGATATCTCTACCCAGTTATTTGTTGTGTCTTTCTTCCATGTGAATGTCACAGACGTGGTGTGGAGTTCAGTGCAGGAGCAGGGCAGCAGTACTGAGCCTCCTGTGTATGCAGTGATCTCTTTTGTCTCTCCAGATGCTTCCAGCCTGCAGCCTGTAGGAACACACACATTAACAGACTTCAGCATCTGCAACATCTGTACAGAACTACACTCAACCTGTACTGTTCAAAACTCACTAATGTTCACAAGGGGAATAGAATTAAATGTGAAAAGATCACATGCTCCAAATGGATAATCTATAAATACAGTTTCTAGTCCAGTGCTTGTTTATTTGTTTGTTTTGTTACAACCCGCAACATGTTGGTCGCTGTGTGTGTGTTTTATGTGTCTGTGTTGCTGCGCTTTGTAGCGTGTGTGTGTATTTTGTATCCAGGTCGCGCGCCGATCCGGATCCACTCCAGATTTTCCAACTGCCACTACACCGGCAACTGCCTGACCTCCACACGTGCGCTTCCGCCCTGAGTGACGTCATCAACCAATTATAAACCGGAGAGAGACGCGGGAACGGGAGGCGTGTAGGCGAAGTGTTGGTTGTGTTGGAGAGTTTTGTTGTGATAGTGAAATTTTGAGATTGGATTGTGTATTCTGGTTTTTGACTTTTGGCTTCCATTTTGACTTTGATTCTTGCTTTGTCCTTTTGGTTTGGTTGCTGTTTTTTTTGTAAATTCTGTTTGTTCGTCATTTCACTGTATGTTTGTGCACTCACCGGTAGTAGGGGTGTGGCTGCCCATTATTTTGGGGAAAGGGTTTTTTGTTCACTGTTTTTGGTTTAGGAAGATAGGGAAGGCATCTGTATTTTTGTTTGTGTTTTGTTTGCTAGGTAAGCAAGCTGCTAAAATACAGATACCTTTTTGTTTATTATTTTGGCCTGGGTCCACCCTGAAGCTAAGTCTGGTGTTGTGTTTGTGTGTTTATTTGCATGTGCTATTGGTCAAGCAATACAAACCTCACTTGTTTATAAATTTCCATATCTGTCTTGTTCTTTGTTCCATTACCCCACTTTGTTCCACACTCACCAAACAGTTTAATATAGAACCCCGAACCAATCATTTGCTGTACGGCCCAACCCTAGACTGGGACGTAACAGAAGTGGGGGCTCGTCCGGGATTATCACAAAAGACTATTAATTATAGCATTAGATTGAGAGTTTCAGCTGTTGTGAGTAATTTCCCATTTCAAGATGGCTGCCTTTGATTTGACCATGTTCACGCTTTGTCCTACTTTAGAGGAATTTGATAAATGTAGGAAGGATGATCTTCTCCTGATAGCTGATTTCTTTAATATTTCGGTTTCCAAATCAGCTAGTAAAAAGGTGGTTAAGGCCACAGTCTATGAGGCACTTGTGGCTGAACAGGTCTTACCTGAGCGGGATGTATCTGAGGGAGTTGGTACTCAACCTCTCCCAAGGGCCTATCCCACTAGAACAGTAGCAGGACATGGGGAGGAATTGGGGGCTGTTCGACCTGAACACCCGACCGATTCAGTGGACCCTGTTTTGCAACTGGCACTGAAGGAGCTGGAATTGAAAATTAAACGGCAGGAGTACGAGACGCAGTTGCTGCGCATTCGGGAAAGGGAGTTGGCCGCTGAGGAGAAGAAGCTTGAGCTGGCTGCTCAGAGTCGGAAGCCTGTGCCGCTGCCACGAAAGTTTGGTTCTCCCGCAGCAGTCTCCCCTAGTCCTGTTGGGGCTGATGTCTCCAGTGCCTTGACGTCACCACTTGCTCCACTCCAGTCCTCATCGGTAAGCCAGCCTGTTTTCGATGTCAGCCGACATGTGGGTCTAGTGCCTTTGTTTAGAGAAGAGGAGGTTGATTCGTATTTCGCTGTGTTTGAAAGAATTGCGACCACATTGAATTGGCCAAGAAGTTTGTGGACACTGTTACTGCAGTGTAAATTAACATTAACAAGGAAAGCACAAGAAGCATGCTCTGCTCTTTCTTTGGAACAGAGCCTTGATTATGACGTGGTTAAAGCTGCAGTTCTGCGTGCTTATGAGCGTGTGCCTGAAGCATACAGGCAAAGTTTTAGGAATCTGGTCAAACCAAATAGCCAAACGTTTGTGGAATTTGCTCGTGAGAAGTGCTTGCTCTTTGAAAAGTGGTGGTTGGCTAGTAACGTGAGAAGTTTTGAGCAGCTTAAAGAACTGATGTTACTAGAAGAGTTCAAGTCTTGTCTTCCAGAACAGCTCGTGGTGTATTTAAATGAACAGAAGATCGATGTGTTGTCTAGAGCTGCTGTCTTAGCGGATGAATGTGTGTTGACTCATAAGACTGTGTTTAATATGCCTGCATCTCATAATAACTCTTCCTTACGCAAATTAAAGTCACGTAACACAACTGCTCAGGTTCGCTCTCCGGTTAGGTCTTCGCCTGAAACCCGTGAATGTTATTATTGTCACGAACAAGGTCATTTAATTGCCGCCTGTCCAATGTTAAAGCGTAAGGTTGCTCGTCAGCAAACTGCTAGCAAAAAGGTAAATGCTGCAGAGCTGCTAGATAAGTCAGTTTCACAGTCTGTTGGTGAGTCTGTGTTTGAGTCTTTCATATCCTCGGGATATGTATCATTAGGGGCTGGTCAGACAAGAAACCCCATTAAAATTTTGAGGGATACCGGTTCTGCTCAATCGTTCATTTTGGAGAATGCATTGCCCTGTTCAGAATCTTCTTATTTAGGGAGTGATGTGTTAATTCAAGGTATTGGCATGACTGTAATTCGTGCGCCTTTACACAAGGTATATTTAGAAACCAAAGGTTTTTCGGGTTTTGTTAAAGTTGCGGTCCGTTCAGCATTGCCAGTCAGTGGCGTTTCATTCATTCTAGGGAATGATATTGCAGGAAACCAAATTATGTCACTTCCCGAGGTTGTAGCTGAACCAAGTGATTGTCCAGAGTTAGAGGCTCAGATGTCTTCTGTGTTTCCTGCTTGTGTGTTAACACGTGCTCAGCAAAAGAAACTGGGTGATGTGGTAGATTTGTCTGACTCTTTCCTATGTCAGGAGGAAACAATTGAGGAAAACATGCCTCAACTTAACCCCTGTGTGAAATTTAGTGACATTTCCAAGGCTACTTCCAAACTAGATGATGAACTCCACATAACTCGTGTGCAGCTGGCAATGGCTCAGAAGGCAGATCCTTCGCTAACTCATTGTTTGGAGACTGCAGTGGAGAAAGGGGAGCTGGAGAAGCACCCAATTGCTTATTTTATTGAAAATGGAGTTTTAATGCGAAAGTGGTCACCCCCTCATTCTTCTGATGGGTGGCGTGATGTATTTCAGGTTGTAGTCCCTCAAGAATTCCGTGGCCAAGTTCTCATGTTGGCTCATGACCATCCCTGTTCTGGTCATGTAGGCATACGCAAAACCTACTCGCGGGCTTTGAAGTATTTCATATGGCCTGGTATGAAAAGAGATGTCGCTCAATACTGCAGGTCTTGTCACACATGTCAAATCGTGGGTAAGCCAAATCAAACCATTCCTCCTGCACCCTTGAAACCTATTTCAATTGAAACTGAACCCTTTGAAAGGGTTATCGTTGATTGTGTTGGTCCTCTGCCGAAAACGGGCTCTGGAAATTGCTATTTGTTAACGCTAATGTGTGCCGCAACACGTTATCCAGAAGCTATTCCTATGCGCACTCTAAAGTCAAAGACAGTTATTAAAGCTTTGATTAAATTTTGTACTACCTTTGGTCTTCCCAAGTGTATCCAGACTGATCGGGGCTCTAACTTCATGTCACGGTTGTTTTCTCAGGTAGTCAGAGAACTCCAAATAGATCATCAGGTATCTAGTGCATATCACCCAGAGTCACAAGGGGCTTTGGAACGATTCCACCAGACTTTTAAAACAATGTTGCGTGCCTATTGTGTGGAAAATAAAAAAAGACTGGGATGAAGGGGTTCCTCTCTTATTGTTTGCTGTTCGTGATGCAGTACAAGAATCCTTAGGATTCAGCCCATCAGAACTTGTGTTTGGACATGCTATTCGGGGTCCCTTAAAGGTTTTGCAGGAACAGTGGTTGGCTCCATCACCGATTTCCCAACAGAAATCCATTGTAACCTATGTTCGTACTCTCAGGGAACGCTTGCAGTCAGCAAGAGCTACTGCGTGCCAAGCTTTGAAATCTTGTCAGGACCAAATGAAGACACGGTGGGATCGTAAAGCTGTCTCCCGTTCATTCAGTGAAGGAGAACAAGTATTGGCTTTATTACCCATCCCTGGCTCTTCCCTTCAGCCAAAATTTAGTGGTCCATACAAAGTAAAACAAAAACTCAGTCCCACTAACTATTTGCTTTGTACCCCTGATCGCAAGCGTAAGACTCGTGTTTGTCACATAAACTTGCTTAAGAGATATAATGTTCGCACATCCTCTCCTGACTCAGAACTAAGTTCGTCTGTGATACCTGTTCCTGCTGCATCAATAGAAGTTAATGTAAGCCCTGCTGAATATTTTCCTGAAGTAGATGAGCTTGACTTTGGTGGAAATGCTGTGTTCTCAGCTCGCTTGTTAAATTCAGATGCGTTGAATCAATTACCAGAAAAATTAGCAAATTTGCCCAAAGCATCTCAAGCTGATGTCATAGCCCTGATTCAGAAATTTCCCAACCTATTTTCTGATGTTCCCTCTCGGACATCTGTTCTTGAGCATGATATCGATGTGGGTGAACATGCTCCAATTAAACAACACCCATATCGTTTAAATCCAACAAAGCGTGCAGTTATGAAGAAGGAGACCGACTACCTAATTGAGAATGGGCTAGCTGTCCCTAGTACAAGTCCATGGAGTTCCCCCTGTATTTTAGTACCTAAGTCAGATGCCTCATTTCGTTTTTGTACAGATTATCGGAAAGTCAATGCTGTAACAAAGCCCGATGCTTTTCCTCTTCCTAGGATGGAAGATTGTGTTGATTGTGTGGGTGCAGCCAAATTCACTAGTAAGCTGGACCTTTTAAAAGGATATTGGCAGGTCCCTCTTACACCTCGTGCATCCGAAATTTCAGCTTTTGCTACACCTGATAATTTTTTGCAATATACAGTAATGGCCTTTGGACTCCGAAATGCTCCTGCTACTTTTCAGAGACTCATGAACCTTGTCTTGGGGGAGGTCTCCAATTGTGCTGTCTACCTGGATGATGTCATTGTCTATTCTGATACTTGGGAACAGCATCTGCAGACGCTAGAATGTGTGTTTAAACGATTCTCAGAAGCCTCACTAGTTCTTAACTTGGATAAATGTGAATTTGGGAAAGGTGTGGTAACCTACCTTGGTAAGGTAGTTGGGCAGGGTGTAGTGAAACCCGTAGATGCTAAGGTCCAATCCATTAAGCAATTTCCCATCCCAAAGACGCGTCGTGAGCTGCGACGTTTCTTGGGTATGGCTGGGTATTATCGTTGTTTCTGTAAGAATTTCTCTGATGTGGTGTTGCCTCTCACTAACCTACTCCGCAAGGATGTTATCTTTCAGTGGTCCTCAGAGTGTCAGCGTGCATTTGACTCCGTCAAACTCCTGCTATCTAGTTCTCCAGTACTTGCTGCTCCTAATATGAGTAAACCTTTTAAACTAAAAGTGGATGCTAGTGGTACTGGGGCTGGAGCAGTGTTGCTTCAGGGGGATGATCGTGGGATCGATCATCCCATTTGTTATTTCTCCAAGAAATTTTTGAAACATCAGCTTAACTATAGCACCATCGAAAAAGAAGCATTAGCATTATTAATGGCTATACAGCACTTTGAAGTCTACATTGGTGATAGTTCAGCACCTGTACAAGTTTTTACGGATCACAACCCCTTAGTTTTTCTTCACCGCATGTGTAACACCAACCAACGACTGATGCGTTGGTCTCTCATTGTTCAGGGTTTCAATCTGATGATTTCTCATAAAAAGGGAACCCTAAACATACTTGCAGATACCTTATCTCGTTGTTAAGAAAAAGAAAAAAAAAATCTGGTTTTGTGAAATTCAGTTTAGGTGAACTTAGAAGTTCACATTTATGTGGGGGGGAATGTTACAACCCGCAACATGTTGGTCGCTGTGTGTGTGTTTTATGTGTCTGTGTTGCTGCGCTTTGTGGTGTGTGTGTGTATTTTGTATCCAGGTCACGCGCCGATCCGGATCCACTCCAGATTTTCCAACTGCCACTACACCGGCAATTGCCTGACCTCCACACGTGCGCTTCCGCCCTGAGTGACGTCATCAACCAATTATAAACCGGAGAGAGACGCGGGAACGGGAGGCGTGTAGGCGAAGTGTTGGTTGTGTTGGAGAGTTTTGTTGTGATAGTGAAATTTTGAGATTGGATTGTGTATTCTGGTTTTTGACTTTTGGCTTCCATTTTGTATTTGATTCTTGCTTTGTCCTTTTGGTTTGGTTGCTGTTTTTTTGTAAATTCTGTTTGTTCATCATTTCACTGTATGTTTGTGCACTCACCGGTAGTAGGGGTGTGGCTGCCCATTATTTTGGGGAAAGGGTTTTTTGTTCACTGTTTTTGGTTTAGGAAGATAGGGAAGGCATCTGTATTTTTGTTTGTGATTTGTTTGCTAGGTAAGCAAGCTGCTAAAATACAGATACCTTTTTGTTTATTATTTTGGCCTGGGTCCACCCTGAAGCTAAGTCTGGTGTTGTGTTTGTGTGTTTATTTGCATGTGCTATTGGTCAAGCAATACAAACCTCACTTGTTTATAAATTTCCATATCTGTCTTGTTCTTTGTTCCATTACACCACTTTGTTCCACACTCACCAAACAGTTTAATATAGAACCCCGAACCAATCATTTGCTGTACGGCCCAACCCTAGACTGGGACGTAACAGTTTTTAGAAACTTTGTCTTAAAGGTTCACAGATATAGATGTAAACCTTTTAAATGGCTGGACAGCACATGACAGGACACAAGCCAATACAGTTTTGGTGTTTTTGAACAATTTCCATGTGATTAACACTTTGATATCAGTGTTCAGGGGTGATCATGACAACTTACTATTATTATTATTATTATTATTATTATTAAATATTATTATTGTACTATAATATCACATCAGTGGAGTGGCGTAATCACCAGGGTGGACTGGAGTACATTTTCTCTCAAAATAAAGTCCTGATATAAAGTATTTAGATTTAAGGTGTTTGACTTAAATAAATCCCTGCACTGAAATATTGCATTTTTTATATATACATGTTTTTATTCGTACCTCGGTGGACAAAAAGCAGCTCTCCACATTAGACATAAGGGGGGTCATGTCTGACAGAGGATTTTACCCTTACATTGCTGTCAGAGCATTAGTCACACTAAAGGCTATATATACCCTATATAACATTATAGAGGTTATACGTTACCCTATATATACGTCACACATGTTGTATGTATTATTGACCAGGCAGGTGTTTTTTATCATTATGAATTATTATCATTATTGTTAATTATTATGATGCATCATTCTAAGTAGTCTCAGCCCAGAACAATTGCAAGAAATTAAGGTATTAATTGGTTTACACGCTCAGCGTCGTCCATATTTATGTGGATTTATCAACAATATCGGCACAGAATGGATTCCAACGTCTAGATGTGTCGATTACAATGCATGGGCCACAATTACTAGAGTTGATACATGAGCTAAACTGGGTGTATTAAAATGTCAAGTACACGAAGCTGAAGTGTCATTTGTGTCACGGTTACTGAAGCAGCAGAAACTGGAAAAGTAGCAGCATTGGGTCCACATGCACCATTGATATGGTAAAAGGTTAGAAGCAACATTGCTGCTTAAGTTGCTTTTGTAAGATGTATGTTGTGCATAATATCTGTTGAATACATGTTATTTGTCCATGTTGAAGGGTGATCAAAACCTTACTTACTGTTTTCATATATTTCTGGTGTAACATCCAGACTTATCAATTAATAAGGACATGCAGTAAGGTGTGCTACCTTACACACACCTACACTTATTAACTAAATTAATAACAATGGGGAAATGTAGAAAGTCTAGCAGTAATAGAGATTAAGACCAAATTAAAGACCTTCAGGGGGGAAATGTGAAAAAAAAAGTTTCAATTAAATATCATTAATATTAGGATTATTAGTACTCCAAACAAACCAATGTCTAATGTCTAATACCCAGAAGGTCTCTGTGGAAGAGCAGGCATGAGCCTTCTGTAGAATCAGAGGAAGCGTACAGTACAGTACAGAGCAAAAGTTTAGACACACCTTCTCATTCAGCGAGTTTTCTTTATTGTGTTCTTTATTGTGTTCTTTAGCCCAAACGCGTCTCTTCTGCTTGTTGCCTGTCCTTAGCAGTGGTTTCCTAGCAGATATTCTAGCATGAAGGCCTGATTCACACAGTCTCCTCTTAACAGTTGTTCTAGAGATGTGTCTGCTGCTAGAACTCTGTGTGGCATTGACCTGCTCTCTGATCTGAGCTGCTGTTAACCTGCCATTTCTGAGGCTGGTGACTCGGATGAACTTATCCTCCGCAGCAGAGGCGACTCTCGGTCTTCCTTTCCTGGGGCGGTCCGCATGTCAGCCAGTTTCTTTGTAGCGCTTGATAGTTTTTGTGACTGCACTTGGGGACACTTTCAAAGTTTTCCCGATTTTTCGGACTGACTGACCTTCATTTCTTAAAGTAATGATGGCCACTCGTTTTTTTTTTTTCTTCACTTAACTGCTTTTTTCTTGCCATAAAACAAATTCAACCTCTTTGAATGAGAAGCTGTGTCCAAACTTTTGGTCTGTACTGTAGGCCACACAGGCACTCAGTTTAAGGAAGACAGTGGATACAGAGGCGAGAGGCAGATATGAACTGTCCAAATAACCTTTATAGAAACAATGTAATCTAATATAATATCTAAACTAACAATACACTAAGCATACTCACATTTTTTTTAAATATTATATATTATTGTATTCTTTAAATGACTTTAATCAGATGGAAAAAAAACATGTAGGAAACCTTGGAGCGTAACCAAAGAATGACCAGAACAAACAAAGGTGAGAAATGAGGAAAAGGCAGACAGTAAAGAGCACAATGAAAAGTACAGAAAGTACCATCACACTATCAACAGAGTAGAAATAATGGGGACTGTTACTGTTAGAAATAAGTGGCACCATCTACCAGAACCAGAGAAGTAGAAGAGTCCTCATCAAAAAGAATCAGTCTGATTACCATGAGACACTTAAAGTACAGAAGAGAGTGAGCAGAGAAAAATAGGATAATCTGCCCTCTACACTGTGCATAAAAGACATGATATTTGAAATAGATATAATAGCATAATCATATGATAAGGGGCTTAATATATACATGTGTTATTGTATCAGAAACAGTGATGATAATCTGTTTAAAAGCCAGAAATGTCCTATTCATGTTGATTATTAGACTTAGTTATACTTCTTTAATTCATAGAGCATTTAATATATAAACTCATGTGGAAGTAGGAAAGTTAGGACTTCTGAGAACTTTGTGGGACTTTGTGGGGTGTCTGTCTGTCTGTCTAAATATGTCTTCAATAAATTTAATTGCCTTTTCTCTACTCAAGGTTTGTTTGGTTTTGGTTTGAATATTATTTGGAATACTCGACAAAGAACACACCAGTTACTGATCTGTTAATGAGCAGTTCACCATCTGCAGCAACTCTACACAACTACACACAACCTGTAACTCCACCACTCACTAATGTCCACAATAGGAATGTGACTGAATATGAAAACATGAACACATAACATGCTGTAATCAGATACACATACAGTTAGAAGTCAGTATCTGAGGTGCTGTATTCATGTATTCTTGTTGAAGTTTATCTGAAAGGTTCACAAATAACTGTAACTCATATTTACACTACAGTACTGTGATATACATTATTTACAGGTCACTTTTTAAACTATATATCATTGTATGCTTCCTATCATAAACTGTAAATCTAAAAATGAAATTTAATCCACTAGATTTTCCTGATGATTTTCTCCAGCGTGATTATTAAATGAACGCAGCACACACCTGAGCAGGTGCAGGTAAACCACAGCAGCCTGGCAGTGCTGAGATTTAAACTCACAACCTTCAGAAGCTCAAAGCTTTAACCACTGAGACACAAATGTCCTGTGTCTAGCTCACACTGATTTAACCACATTTAACAGTGAATTAGCAACAGCTAAACTTACATCTAGGGGAGTTTGTGTTCATCTTAAATATTCACTAAAATAAAGCACAAAAACAATCCACTAGTTTTAAAATGTTCCACAAAGAGAAACTTTACAATTCTAACACTCGGCTAAAACATTAGATATCCCACTGTACATTGTGTTTTCTGGTATTTTACTGTAGACCAATGCGTATAAAATGATATTTAGCTGTAAAATAAATTAATTTAAATTTAAATGTAATTTTTTAAATTAAAATAAATAAAAAATTCGGTCCAGATAATAAAATGGGCATTAAGAGCACTAAACCAATACAGATACAGTCATAAGAGAGAGAGAGAGAGAGAGAGAGAGAGAGAGAGAGAGAGAGAGAGACCTTCAGTGCTAGGGACATTTCTCAGGACATTTCTCTGTCTGCCAGCAGAGGTCACAGGATACAGGAATAAAGGGTGCTGGTGGCTCAGTTTATTAAGACTCTTGAGTTACTGATCGGAAGGTCAGCCAGTTGCATGCAAGGCTTTAACCCTGTCTGCTCCAGGGGTTCCATAAAGCCGCCAACCTGGACCAACCTGGTCATGAGTGGCATGTAAGCAGGGCGATAACACACGCCCCGGGGACTTCAAAGGTGAGCACGCTAGCTGTTGATGCACCAGCCTGAGCACGCAATACCGCCATTTCACCTGTTTAAGCTCATTTCATTTTGGTGCCGTCATTTCACTTGTTTAAGCTCGTGTCATAAAGGTGACTGGACTGAGTGCCGCCATTTCACCTTTTTGAGCTTGTTTCATAAAAAGTGAGTGGATTGAACACCGCCGATTCACCTGTCTGAACATGAAAGTGCATGCAGGAAGGGGGATGGCCTGCAGCCGAAGAAGGTCAAAGGCGGAAGCACTGAATGCTGCTGCTTAAGCACCATGTTGGAAAAAGCCAAAAAAAGCCAATTCTGCTTTTTAACAAATTATTTTGCACCAGGGACTTAGTGCATGTGAGTCTAAAGCTGATACACACTTCCTCTCTTGAGCAGCTGGCAGTGATTTTATCCCAGTTATCAGACCTGCATAGAAAACTGCAGACAAACCTATTCTGTAATACACGTAGCTCATAAATGGAACATGAATTTAAAAATGGCTCGTTGAAGTTGCTTGTGAAATGTCAGCATTATCATGTCTTTTATCCAGAGAAAAACACAGCTCCAGCATTTTCTCCTATTTGTTTACAGGCCAGGTTTGCCTTCATCAATATAGTAAATGTGTTGATGTAGTTTTGAGCCCCAGTACAACACTGATCTATCCACGGCAGGCCTAGAGGGTTAAAATGATATGGTAAAGAAAAGTCTCGTGAACGTGGAGCGCATGGTGTTCATACTGCACAGGATACACAAACCACAACCTGGACTTGAGTCTATCATCATTTGTCACACTCATGGTCAAGTGTTAATCCACAGAACACAAACTACACAATGCTCGCATGTTCTTTTAACTGAAAACAAATCTTATGAAGGTTTTGCGGGAATTTTACTGTAATATAACAGGAGATAGAAGATGTCTAGTCTGTTTTTATCTTGTGTTCCTCTGCAGCACTGAAACTCTGCATGTATTTCACTCTGAACAGATAAACACACTTCTGCTTTAGTGACACGCAACCAAAGAGACCAACTGCTGCTGGAGGAAGTGACAGTGTGAACACACCACATGGGTCAGCAGTTTAGTGACATCATCCCCACATTCTGTGAACAGTGTACACACACCAGTGTCTTTGAAATGATTGGCTGTAAATCTTGTAGTATAAGCACATGTACAACACTGTAAGAACCTCCTTGAGTATTTTGAGCAAAGCTACAGTAGTATAAAGAATATTTAGCAGGAATTTTTATTTTTTTTTTAATCTAGATACAAAAATTGGCATTTGGAGCAATAAACAGATACAGTCATAAGACAGAGAGAGAGAGAGAGAGAGACTTCAGTCATATGGAGAAAAAGGGAAAAATAGTAGCGTGCAAATCCAATCTTAAGTTAACGCTACAAAGCACACATACACGCGCACACATGCACACACACACAATACTTTCCACTACTTCATGTTAGGATGGAGCAGCATTTTGTGAGGTTCACACTCTGTTTATCTCTGTCTTCTACAGTGCCAGTGGCAGTTCTAGTGTGTGTGACACCTGGGCAAACTCCCTTCAGTTCCACTCAAGATAAACAAGGACATACCTTAACTTTGCTCTAATGTTTATACTGGACTATTTGATTACACATATTATTCTCATGAAATGTTAACACAGCTGCATACATCTTCTTCTTGACAAGCATCAGGACATTACTAATTAAGAGTCAATACTAAAAACATTTCACCATCACGAGGAGAATTAAATATTCCTGCAAAACCGTACAGTATATATTCACAGTGTTATGAATGAACTGTGGTTTATTCTGTATCATTTTGTAGTGGGATTAATTTTACTAGTTGCATTGCTGTACAAAGTTAGACGTGCATTTTTCCCTTCTATCCTAAATCCTCCTCCTATCCTGTAATCGACTAACAGTTCACACTGTCCTCAGGTAATGCAATGTGATAGCAATATCTACAGTCTTCATCTGCGGTCATGTGTTTTGAATTTGCCATGTCTTTTTATTTGTTTGAGCTCTTTGGTCACTTTGCTTTTCTGGTCCAGAGCCTCAGGAAGGATTAACACGACCCTGTTCATGAGGACTCAGGACATTTCTCCGCTCTGCCAGCAGAGGTCACTCTCTTACATAAGCTGTAAAATAATCACGTTTAAAACAAGGATGTATAAATGTTGATACAGGAGATATTTTATACAGCATTTATGGAAGCAGTTTACAGAAAAGTCTTTAGGATAGAAGAGTTTGTGAAATAAGCTGCTTTTGTGTCACTTTAATTTCAAGATGAAGAAAAAAGTGAGTCTGGTTAAGGAATTACTCTTACTGTCCACACACACCACATACGATACAACACACAGAGCCTGCACACACTACACACACTGAGACTGGTACTGATTAAATGTAAATTATGTTTAATTAAGTAATTAATTCATAATCAAATCATATTGAGGACTATAACTGAGTAGAAAGATTTTTTAAAAAAGTTTATTACACTAGGGGGTGAAATAGAGCAATAAAGTGTTAATTAAATGTCTAGGTGACTATCTGGTCTGTTAATCAGGTGTGAGTTGTTATCTGGTGGATCTACAACATCAGATTCATCTGTCATGAGATTATCACTGAAGTAGCATTGTGTATAAAAATGAGTCATTTACCTTTAACAGTGAGTCTGACGTTTCTGTGTTCATCCCCTTTAACACTACACCTGTAATCTCCTCCATCCTCTACAGTCAGGTGTGATATGAGCAGAGAGAGATTTCCTGAAGAGTGATCATTAACCAGCTCAACTCTGTCTTTGTACTGATCACTCTCAGGAGATATCTCTACCCAGTTATTTGTTGTGTCTTTCTTCCATGTGAATGTCACAGACGTGGTGTGGAGTTCAGTGCAGGAGCAGGGCAGCAGTACTGAGCCTCCTGTGTATGCAGTGATCTCTTTTGTCTCTCCAGATGCTTCCAGCCTGCAGCCTGTAGGAACACACACATTAACAGACTTCAGCATCTGCAACATCTGTACAGAACTACACTCAACCTGTACTGTTCAAAACTCACTAATGTTCACAAGGGGAATAGAATTAAATGTGAAAAGATCACATGCTCCAAATGGATAATCTATAAATACAGTTTCTAGTCCAGTGCTTGTTTATTTGTTTGTTTTGTTACAACCCGCAACATGTTGGTCGCTGTGTGTGTGTTTTATGTGTCTGTGTTGCTGCGCTTTGTAGCGTGTGTGTGTATTTTGTATCCAGGTCGCGCGCCGATCCGGATCCACTCCAGATTTTCCAACTGCCACTACACCGGCAACTGCCTGACCTCCACACGTGCGCTTCCGCCCTGAGTGACGTCATCAACCAATTATAAACCGGAGAGAGACGCGGGAACGGGAGGCGTGTAGGCGAAGTGTTGGTTGTGTTGGAGAGTTTTGTTGTGATAGTGAAATTTTGAGATTGGATTGTGTATTCTGGTTTTTGACTTTTGGCTTCCATTTTGACTTTGATTCTTGCTTTGTCCTTTTGGTTTGGTTGCTGTTTTTTTTGTAAATTCTGTTTGTTCGTCATTTCACTGTATGTTTGTGCACTCACCGGTAGTGGGGGTGTGGCTGCCCATTATTTTGGGGAAAGGGTTTTTTGTTCACTGTTTTTGGTTTAGGAAGATAGGGAAGGCATCTGTATTTTTGTTTGTGTTTTGTTTGCTAGGTAAGCAAGCTGCTAAAATACAGATACCTTTTTGTTTATTATTTTGGCCTGGGTCCACCCTGAAGCTAAGTCTGGTGTTGTGTTTGTGTGTTTATTTGCATGTGCTATTGGTCAAGCAATACAAACCTCACTTGTTTATAAATTTCCATATCTGTCTTGTTCTTTGTTCCATTACCCCACTTTGTTCCACACTCACCAAACAGTTTAATATAGAACCCCGAACCAATCATTTGCTGTACGGCCCAACCCTAGACTGGGACGTAACAGAAGTGGGGGCTCGTCCGGGATTATCACAAAAGACTATTAATTATAGCATTAGATTGAGAGTTTCAGCTGTTGTGAGTAATTTCCCATTTCAAGATGGCTGCCTTTGATTTGACCATGTTCACGCTTTGTCCTACTTTAGAGGAATTTGATAAATGTAGGAAGGATGATCTTCTCCTGATAGCTGATTTCTTTAATATTTCGGTTTCCAAATCAGCTAGTAAAAAGGTGGTTAAGGCCACAGTCTATGAGGCACTTGTGGCTGAACAGGTCTTACCTGAGCGGGATGTATCTGAGGGAGTTGGTACTCAACCTCTCCCAAGGGCCTATCCCACTAGAACAGTAGCAGGACATGGGGAGGAATTGGGGGCTGTTCGACCTGAACACCCGACCGATTCAGTGGACCCTGTTTTGCAACTGGCACTGAAGGAGCTGGAATTGAAAATTAAACGGCAGGAGTACGAGACGCAGTTGCTGCGCATTCGGGAAAGGGAGTTGGCCGCTGAGGAGAAGAAGCTTGAGCTGGCTGCTCAGAGTCGGAAGCCTGTGCCGCTGCCACGAAAGTTTGGTTCTCCCGCAGCAGTCTCCCCTAGTCCTGTTGGGGCTGATGTCTCCAGTGCCTTGACGTCACCACTTGCTCCACTCCAGTCCTCATCGGTAAGCCAGCCTGTTTTCGATGTCAGCCGACATGTGGGTCTAGTGCCTTTGTTTAGAGAAGAGGAGGTTGATTCGTATTTCGCTGTGTTTGAAAGAATTGCGACCACATTGAATTGGCCAAGAAGTTTGTGGACACTGTTACTGCAGTGTAAATTAACATTAACAAGGAAAGCACAAGAAGCATGCTCTGCTCTTTCTTTGGAACAGAGCCTTGATTATGACGTGGTTAAAGCTGCAGTTCTGCGTGCTTATGAGCGTGTGCCTGAAGCATACAGGCAAAGTTTTAGGAATCTGGTCAAACCAAATAGCCAAACGTTTGTGGAATTTGCTCGTGAGAAGTGCTTGCTCTTTGAAAAGTGGTGGTTGGCTAGTAACGTGAGAAGTTTTGAGCAGCTTAAAGAACTGATGTTACTAGAAGAGTTCAAGTCTTGTCTTCCAGAACAGCTCGTGGTGTATTTAAATGAACAGAAGATCGATGTGTTGTCTAGAGCTGCTGTCTTAGCGGATGAATGTGTGTTGACTCATAAGACTGTGTTTAATATGCCTGCATCTCATAATAACTCTTCCTTACGCAAATTAAAGTCACGTAACACAACTGCTCAGGTTCGCTCTCTGGTTAGGTCTTCGCCTGAAACCCGTGAATGTTATTATTGTCACGAACAAGGTCATTTAATTGCCGCCTGTCCAATGTTAAAGCGTAAGGTTGCTCGTCAGCAAACTGCTAGCAAAAAGGTAAATGCTGCAGAGCTGCTAGATAAGTCAGTTTCACAGTCTGTTGGTGAGTCTGTGTTTGAGTCTTTCATATCCTCGGGATATGTATCATTAGGGGCTGGTCAGACAAGAAACCCCATTAAAATTTTGAGGGATACCGGTTCTGCTCAATCGTTCATTTTGGAGAATGCATTGCCCTGTTCAGAATCTTCTTATTTAGGGAGTGATGTGTTAATTCAAGGTATTGGCATGACTGTAATTCGTGCGCCTTTACACAAGGTATATTTAGAAACCAAAGGTTTTTCGGGTTTTGTTAAAGTTGCGGTCCGTTCAGCATTGCCAGTCAGTGGCGTTTCATTCATTCTAGGGAATGATATTGCAGGAAACCAAATTATGTCACTTCCCGAGGTTGTAGCTGAACCAAGTGATTGTCCAGAGTTAGAGGCTCAGATGTCTTCTGTGTTTCCTGCTTGTGTGTTAACACGTGCTCAGCAAAAGAAACTGGGTGATGTGGTAGATTTGTCTGACTCTTTCCTATGTCAGGAGGAAACAATTGAGGAAAACATGCCTCAACTTAACCCCTGTGTGAAATTTAGTGACATTTCCAAGGCTACTTCCAAACTAGATGATGAACTCCACATAACTCGTGTGCAGCTGGCAATGGCTCAGAAGGCAGATCCTTCGCTAACTCATTGTTTGGAGACTGCAGTGGAGAAAGGGGAGCTGGAGAAGCACCCAATTGCTTATTTTATTGAAAATGGAGTTTTAATGCGAAAGTGGTCACCCCCTCATTCTTCTGATGGGTGGCGTGATGTATTTCAGGTTGTAGTCCCTCAAGAATTCCGTGGCCAAGTTCTCATGTTGGCTCATGACCATCCCTGTTCTGGTCATGTAGGCATACGCAAAACCTACTCGCGGGCTTTGAAGTATTTCATATGGCCTGGTATGAAAAGAGATGTCGCTCAATACTGCAGGTCTTGTCACACATGTCAAATCGTGGGTAAGCCAAATCAAACCATTCCTCCTGCACCCTTGAAACCTATTTCAATTGAAACTGAACCCTTTGAAAGGGTTATCGTTGATTGTGTTGGTCCTCTGCCGAAAACGGGCTCTGGAAATTGCTATTTGTTAACGCTAATGTGTGCCGCAACACGTTATCCAGAAGCTATTCCTATGCGCACTCTAAAGTCAAAGACAGTTATTAAAGCTTTGATTAAATTTTGTACTACCTTTGGTCTTCCCAAGTGTATCCAGACTGATCGGGGCTCTAACTTCATGTCACGGTTGTTTTCTCAGGTAGTCAGAGAACTCCAAATAGATCATCAGGTATCTAGTGCATATCACCCAGAGTCACAAGGGGCTTTGGAACGATTCCACCAGACTTTTAAAACAATGTTGCGTGCCTATTGTGTGGAAAATAAAAAAAGACTGGGATGAAGGGGTTCCTCTCTTATTGTTTGCTGTTCGTGATGCAGTACAAGAATCCTTAGGATTCAGCCCATCAGAACTTGTGTTTGGACATGCTATTCGGGGTCCCTTAAAGGTTTTGCAGGAACAGTGGTTGGCTCCATCACCGATTTCCCAACAGAAATCCATTGTAACCTATGTTCGTACTCTCAGGGAACGCTTGCAGTCAGCAAGAGCTACTGCGTGCCAAGCTTTGAAATCTTGTCAGGACCAAATGAAGACACGGTGGGATCGTAAAGCTGTCTCCCGTTCATTCAGTGAAGGAGAACAAGTATTGGCTTTATTACCCATCCCTGGCTCTTCCCTTCAGCCAAAATTTAGTGGTCCATACAAAGTAAAACAAAAACTCAGTCCCACTAACTATTTGCTTTGTACCCCTGATCGCAAGCGTAAGACTCGTGTTTGTCACATAAACTTGCTTAAGAGATATAATGTTCGCACATCCTCTCCTGACTCAGAACTAAGTTCGTCTGTGATACCTGTTCCTGCTGCATCAATAGAAGTTAATGTAAGCCCTGCTGAATATTTTCCTGAAGTAGATGAGCTTGACTTTGGTGGAAATGCTGTGTTCTCAGCTCGCTTGTTAAATTCAGATGCGTTGAATCAATTACCAGAAAAATTAGCAAATTTGCCCAAAGCATCTCAAGCTGATGTCATAGCCCTGATTCAGAAATTTCCCAACCTATTTTCTGATGTTCCCTCTCGGACATCTGTTCTTGAGCATGATATCGATGTGGGTGAACATGCTCCAATTAAACAACACCCATATCGTTTAAATCCAACAAAGCGTGCAGTTATGAAGAAGGAGACCGACTACCTAATTGAGAATGGGCTAGCTGTCCCTAGTACAAGTCCATGGAGTTCCCCCTGTATTTTAGTACCTAAGTCAGATGCCTCATTTCGTTTTTGTACAGATTATCGGAAAGTCAATGCTGTAACAAAGCCCGATGCTTTTCCTCTTCCTAGGATGGAAGATTGTGTTGATTGTGTGGGTGCAGCCAAATTCACTAGTAAGCTGGACCTTTTAAAAGGATATTGGCAGGTCCCTCTTACACCTCGTGCATCCGAAATTTCAGCTTTTGCTACACCTGATAATTTTTTGCAATATACAGTAATGGCCTTTGGACTCCGAAATGCTCCTGCTACTTTTCAGAGACTCATGAACCTTGTCTTGGGGGAGGTCTCCAATTGTGCTGTCTACCTGGATGATGTCATTGTCTATTCTGATACTTGGGAACAGCATCTGCAGACGCTAGAATGTGTGTTTAAACGATTCTCAGAAGCCTCACTAGTTCTTAACTTGGATAAATGTGAATTTGGGAAAGGTGTGGTAACCTACCTTGGTAAGGTAGTTGGGCAGGGTGTAGTGAAACCCGTAGATGCTAAGGTCCAATCCATTAAGCAATTTCCCATCCCAAAGACGCGTCGTGAGCTGCGACGTTTCTTGGGTATGGCTGGGTATTATCGTTGTTTCTGTAAGAATTTCTCTGATGTGGTGTTGCCTCTCACTAACCTACTCCGCAAGGATGTTATCTTTCAGTGGTCCTCAGAGTGTCAGCGTGCATTTGACTCCGTCAAACTCCTGCTATCTAGTTCTCCAGTACTTGCTGCTCCTAATATGAGTAAACCTTTTAAACTAAAAGTGGATGCTAGTGGTACTGGGGCTGGAGCAGTGTTGCTTCAGGGGGATGATCGTGGGATCGATCATCCCATTTGTTATTTCTCCAAGAAATTTTTGAAACATCAGCTTAACTATAGCACCATCGAAAAAGAAGCATTAGCATTATTAATGGCTATACAGCACTTTGAAGTCTACATTGGTGATAGTTCAGCACCTGTACAAGTTTTTACGGATCACAACCCCCTAGTTTTTCTTCACCGCATGTGTAATACCAACCAACGACTGATGCGTTGGTCTCTCATTGTTCAGGGTTTCAATCTGATGATTTCTCATAAAAAGGGAACCCTAAACATACTTGCAGATACCTTATCTCGTTGTTAAGAAAAAGAAAAAAAAAATCTGGTTTTGTGAAATTCAGTTTAGGTGAACTTAGAAGTTCACATTTATGTGGGGGGGAATGTTACAACCCGCAACATGTTGGTCGCTGTGTGTGTGTTTTATGTGTCTGTGTTGCTGCGCTTTGTGGTGTGTGTGTGTATTTTGTATCCAGGTCACGCGCCGATCCGGATCCACTCCAGATTTTCCAACTGCCACTACACCGGCAATTGCCTGACCTCCACACGTGCGCTTCCGCCCTGAGTGACGTCATCAACCAATTATAAACCGGAGAGAGACGCGGGAACGGGAGGCGTGTAGGCGAAGTGTTGGTTGTGTTGGAGAGTTTTGTTGTGATAGTGAAATTTTGAGATTGGATTGTGTATTCTGGTTTTTGACTTTTGGCTTCCATTTTGTATTTGATTCTTGCTTTGTCCTTTTGGTTTGGTTGCTGTTTTTTTGTAAATTCTGTTTGTTCATCATTTCACTGTATGTTTGTGCACTCACCGGTAGTAGGGGTGTGGCTGCCCATTATTTTGGGGAAAGGGTTTTTTGTTCACTGTTTTTGGTTTAGGAAGATAGGGAAGGCATCTGTATTTTTGTTTGTGATTTGTTTGCTAGGTAAGCAAGCTGCTAAAATACAGATACCTTTTTGTTTATTATTTTGGCCTGGGTCCACCCTGAAGCTAAGTCTGGTGTTGTGTTTGTGTGTTTATTTGCATGTGCTATTGGTCAAGCAATACAAACCTCACTTGTTTATAAATTTCCATATCTGTCTTGTTCTTTGTTCCATTACACCACTTTGTTCCACACTCACCAAACAGTTTAATATAGAACCCCGAACCAATCATTTGCTGTACGGCCCAACCCTAGACTGGGACGTAACAGTTTTTAGAAACTTTGTCTTAAAGGTTCACAGATATAGATGTAAACCTTTTAAATGGCTGGACAGCACATGACAGGACACAAGCCAATACAGTTTTGGTGTTTTTGAACAATTTCCATGTGATTAACACTTTGATATCAGTGTTCAGGGGTGATCATGACAACTTACTATTATTATTATTATTATTATTATTATTAAATATTATTATTGTACTATAATATCACATCAGTGGAGTGGCGTAATCACCAGGGTGGACTGGAGTACATTTTCTCTCAAAATAAAGTCCTGATATAAAGTATTTAGATTTAAGGTGTTTGACTTAAATAAATCCCTGCACTGAAATATTGCATTTTTTATATATACATGTTTTTATTCGTACCTCGGTGGACAAAAAGCAGCTCTCCACATTAGACATAAGGGGGGTCATGTCTGACAGAGGATTTTACCCTTACATTGCTGTCAGAGCATTAGTCACACTAAAGGCTATATATACCCTATATAACATTATAGAGGTTATACGTTACCCTATATACGACACACATGTTGTATGTATTATTGACCAGGCAGGTGTTTTTTATCATTATGAATTATTATCATTATTGTTAATTATTATGATGCATCATTCTAAGTAGTCTCAGCCCAGAACAATTGCAAGAAATTAAGGTATTAATTGGTTTACACGCTCAGCGTCGTCCATATTTATGTGGATTTATCAACAATATCAGCACAGAATGGATTCCAACGTCTAGATGTGTCGATTACAATGCATGGGCCACAATTACTAGAGTTGATACATGAGCTAAACTGGGTGTATTAAAATGTCAAGTACACGAAGCTGAAGTGTCATTTGTGTCACGGTTACTGAAGCAGCAGAAACTGGAAAAGTAGCAGCATTGGGTCCACATGCACCATTGATATGGTAAAAGGTTAGAAGCAACATTGCTGCTTAAGTTGCTTTTGTAAGATGTATGTTGTGCATAATATCTGTTGAATACATGTTATTTGTCCATGTTGAAGGGTGATCAAAACCTTACTTACTGTTTTCATATATTTCTGGTGTAACATCCAGACTTATCAATTAATAAGGACATGCAGTAAGGTGTGCTACCTTACACACACCTACACTTATTAACTAAATTAATAACAATGGGGAAATGTAGAAAATCTAGCAGTAATAGAGATTAAGACCAAATTAAAGGCCTTCAGGGGGGAAATGTGAAAAAAAAAAGTTTCAATTAAATATCATTAATATTAGGATTATTAGTACTCCAAACAAACCTGTCTAATGTCTAATACCCAGAAGGTCTCTGTGGAAGAGCAGGCATGAGTCTTCTGTAGAATCAGAGGAAGCGTACAGTACAGTACAGAGCAAAAGTTTGGACACACCTTCTCATTCAGCGAGTTTTCTTTATTGTCTTCTTTATTGTGTTCTTTAGCCCAAACGCGTCTCTTCTGCTTGTTGTCTGTCCTTAGCAGTGGTTTCCTAGCAGATATTCTACCATGAAGGCCTGATTCACACAGTCTCCTCTTAACAGTTGTTCTAGAGATGTGTCTGCTGCTAGAACTCTGTGTGGCATTGACCTGCTCTCTGATCTGAGCTGCTGTTAACCTGCGATTTCTGAGGCCGGTGACTCGGATGAACTTATCCTCCGCAGCAGAGGTGACTCTCGGTCTTCCTTTCCTGGGGCGGTCCGCATGTCAGCCGGTTTCTTTGTAGCGCTTGATGGTTTTTGTGACTGCACTTGGGGACACTTTCAAAGTTTTCCCGATTTTTCGGACTGACTGACCTTCATTTCTTAAAGTAATGATGGCCACTCGTTTTTTTTTTTCTTCACTTAACTGCTTTTTTCTTGCCATAAAACAAATTCAACCTCTTTGAATGAGAAGCTGTGTCCAAACTTTTGGTCTGTACTGTAGGCCACACAGGCACTCAGTTTAAGGAAGACAGTGGATACAGAGGCGAGAGGCAGATATGAACTGTCCA
This sequence comes from Clarias fuscus, assembly GCA_030347435.1. Taxonomy (NCBI): domain Eukaryota; kingdom Metazoa; phylum Chordata; class Actinopteri; order Siluriformes; family Clariidae; genus Clarias; species Clarias fuscus. The sequence continues at coordinate 6,541,842 of CM059204.1, read as the reverse complement.
AATAACCTTTATAGAAACAATGTAATCTAATATAATATCTAAACTAACAATACACTAAGCATACTCACATTTTTTAAAAAAATATTATATATTATTGTATTCTTTAAATGACTTTAATCAGATGGAAAAAAACATGTAGGAAACCTTGGAGCGTAACCAAAGAATGACCAGAACAAACAAAGGTGAGAAATGAGGAAAAGGCAGACAGTAAAGAGCACAATGAAAAGTACAGAAAGTACCGTCACACTATCAACAGAGTAGAAATAATGGGGACTGTTACTGTTAGAAATAAGTGGCACCATCTACCAGAACCAGAGAAGTAGAAGAGTCCTCATCAAAAAGAATCAGTCTGATTACCATGAGACACTTAAAGTACAGAAGAGAGTGAGCAGAGAAAAATAGGATAATCTGCCCTCTACACTGTGCATAAAAGACATGATATTTGAAATAGATATAATAGCATAATCATATGATAAGGGGCTTAATATATACATGTGTTATTGTATCAGAAACAGTGATGATAATCTGTTTAAAAGCCAGAAATGTCATATTCATGTTGATTATTAGACTTAGTTATACTTCTTTAATTCATAGAGCATTTAATATATAAACTCATGTGGAAGTAGGAAAGTTAGGACTTCTGAGAACTTTGTGGGACTTTGTGGGGTGTCTGTCTGTCTGTCTAAATATGTCTTCAGTAAATTTAATTGCCTTTTCTCTACTCAAGGTTTGTTTGGTTTTGGTTTGAATGTTATTTGGAATACTCGACAAAGAACACACCAGTTACTGATCTGTTAATGAGCAGTTCACCATCTGCAGCAACTCTACACAACTACACACAACCTGTAACTCCACCACTCACTAATGTCCACTGAAGTGATGTACAATTCTAACACTTGGCTAAAACATTAGATATCCCACTGTACATTGTGTTTTCTGGTATTCTACTGTAGACCAATTCTAATAAAATAACATATAGCTGTAAAATAAAAGATTTTAATTTAAATTTGGATACTAAAATGAGCATTTAGAGCACTCAACAGATATAGTCAAACTATTTAGTCATAAAAACCATCAGAACGTTTTCCATCAAAAGAATTGTTTATTTCTTTAGCTAGACACTGAAATAAATTGTATATGAATTACAGTGGAGATAATTTTACCTTTAACTGTGACTGAGACGTCTTCATAGTCATTGTTGCTGATCTGACACCTGTACGTTCCTCCATCCTCTACAGTCAGGTGTGATATGAGTAGAGAGAGATTTCCTGGATGATGCTCATTAGAGAGCTGAACTCTGTCTGTGTAGAGATTTGTCTGGTCCTTTGGGAAGATTTCTTTCTGATCAGATCCTTTTAAAAAGATCCATCTGAGAGTGTGTGGTTTGGCTTGTAGATGAGAGCAGGAGCAGGGCAGAAGGACAGACTGTCCCACGTATCCAGTCACACTCACTGTCTTCTGATTCCGCAGGCAACCTGGAGAATGAACAAACATCACCATATTGCATTTCTGTTACAACATCCAGCCTGCAGCCTGTAGGAACACACCAGTTACTGATCTGTTAATGAGCAGTTCACCATCTGCAGCAACTCTACACAACTACACACAACCTGTAACTCCACCACTCACTAATGTCCACAATAGGAATGTGACTGAATATGAAAACATGAACACATAACATGCTGTAATCAGATACACATACAGTTAGAAGTCAGTATCTGAGGTGCTGTATTCATGTATTCTTGTTGAAGTTTATCTGAAAGGTTCACAAATAACTGTAACTCATATTTACACTACAGTACTGTGAGATTCTCATCTAAGTGACTATAACTGATGTTCAGTAGCATGAATCTGTATTAATTTATTGTCCTGCATCAACCAACAACAATAAAATTGTTGGAATTGGTTAAAGAACCATCCAGCACATTATTATAAACTGAACAAATAGTGCTGAACCATCAAGATAAGGCTCATATTGATTTGTTTACTTATTTATTTCTTTATTTAACTTGACAAGTATCAGTACATTACTCCGTCCCATTTAAGAGTCAAGACTAAACCATTTCAACGTCAACAGAAGAATGAAATATGCCTGTGAAGCTACAGTACATATTTACAGTGGAGACAAATGATCCGCTGTGGCGACACCTAAAGAGAGCAGCTGAAGAAGAAGATGATGAAGAACATGAATGAACTGTGGTTTATTCAGTAGCATTTTGTAGTGTGATTGATTTGACTAATTTAATTGCTGTACGAAGTTTGCTGTGATTTTTTTCCCTGCTTCCCCAAATCCTCCTCCTATCCTGTAATCGACTAACAGTTCACACTGTCCTCAGGTAATGCAATGTGATAGCAATATCTACAGTCTTCACCTTTTGTCATGTGACTGAATGTGTCATGTCTTAACTAATGTATGAACTAATGTCTCTTTGGTCACTTTGTTTTTTTGGCCCACAGACCAAGGAAGCCTTAACACGACCCTGTTCATGAGGACTCAGGACATTCCTCTGTCTGCCAGCAGAGCTCACAGGATACAGGAAAAAAAAAAGGGCGGTGGTGGCTCAGTGTGTTAAGTTACTGATTGGAAGGTCAGCTGATTGAGCCACAGCTCTGCTATGTTGCCGCTGTTGAGCCCTTGAGCAAGACCTTAACCCTGTCTCCCTCCAGGTGTTCCATAAAGCTGCCAACCTGGACCAACCTGCACATGAGTGGCATGTAAGCGGGGCGATACCCCACGCCCTGGGGCCTTCAAAGGTGAGCACACTAGCTGTTGATGCACCAGCTTGAGCACACAATGCTCTCAGTACACCAGCCTGAGTACGGAATACCACCATTTCAAGTGTTTAAGCTCATTTCATCTTGGGGCCACAGCATTGTCATAAAGGTGACTGGACTGAGTGCCGCCATTTCACCTCTTTGAGCTTGTTTCAACATGAGATGAAAGCTGAAAGATGGTGTGGAAAAGCTACGGCTAAAGAAAGTTATGGTAAAGCTATAAACACTGGCAAAGATTTCAGACATGTTTGCTGTAGGGGTTTCTCCAGTCGCCTCTTCGTCAGAATGAGGAGGATCAGGAGGAGGAGGTTATCTGTAAGGAGGAGCCTCATGATAACAGAGACTCACAAGGAGGGAGGGAGTCAACACTGCAAAGAAACTCCATCTTAGCAAGTCACATAGTTTTCAATCTAGCCAAACCTATCTGTCGTTTTTTAATAGTTTCTTAAAATTAATTCATAACAAATCAAATTATCTTATTTCTAGTAAAAAAGTATTTTTTTTATGGTAAGCAAATATCTGTTGTACTGAAACGGCTCTCCACAGCGTTCCATTGGTGCAGCACGCAGCATTAGTCAGAGTAAGAAGTGCGACATCGCTTCTTCCTGCAGTTATTCCTTCCAAACTCAAACATTACACCAGAGAATTTACTCACTTTACAGATATAAAATGTCACTTTCTCTATCTTGATTTTTCTGACAAGGCACTTATTCAGATTTAGACAAATTGAATTGAAGAATGCACCCCTATATCCTAAAGCACAAGCATGTGCACACACACACACACACACACACACACATACACACACACACGCACGCACGCACACACACACACACACACACACACACACACACACACACACACACACACACACACACACACACACGCACGCACACACACAAAAACACACAAAAACACACACACACACACACACACACACACACACACACACACACACACACACACACACACACACACACTTTAGCACAACCCTGTGGGCAGGGAAAATGTGTAAACTCAGCATATTGACCTGAAGCACAGGAAAAGCTGCAGTGATGGGGATGTAGACAGAAAAAGACATTTCTACAATGTAATACAAATTTTCTGCACATTACTTCATTGCTTCATGAAAGGTGAGTGGATTGAACGCCGCCAATTCACTTGTCTGAGCATGAAAGCGGCATGTAAGAAGGGGAAGTGCATTAAAATGTATATGACATCTCGGGAAACATAGAGACATCTCCAGAATGTGCACCATGGTATCAAACTCTCGAGAACGTGGAGCGCATGGTGTTCATGCTGCACAGGATACGCCAACCACAACCTGGACTTGAGATGGTCTCAGTTCGGTTTGTTTCTGAGGGTCGGAGTGTGTTTGGAGGACAGCATATGAACTTACATCTAAGAGAGTTGTATTAAATAGTGTATTAAATGTATTTCTATTAAATAGTCCCATTTATTTTTCATTCAATCTGTTGATTCAATATACAGAATCTTATTTTAGCAGCATCGGATCCAAGTGATTTAACTCATGACATGAAGCTGTATGAGGAGGAGAAGAAACACACCTGCATTCTTACTGACCAACTGCTGCATTGTGTCTGATCATAATGAACACACTCTATAGATCACACCCTGCAAATTCAGCAATTTCACACAAGTATGCTTTATACAGGAAGTGAAAAATTAGCAGAATATCACTGATAGGGCAGAAGTGTGAAATACAAAGAAGACCAATGCTGCAGAGAAACACTCAAATCCCAAACACTTTGTATTTAATCAACAACAAAAAGAGAGAAAAAACATATCTGACTAGAGATATAAAATGATTTAAAATCAAATCAGGAAATAAAACAGTACATCTATATCTCTCTATGCATTAGCTGTGGATGTATCATGTTTTCATCTATTCATGTATTACTGTAGCCTTATTTTTCTCAGCTACAAGTGGGTATTAAATTCATGTGATGACCAGCAGAGGTCACACTCACTGGAGCCTCAAGTGGTAAGAAAAGTCATTGTTTTGTTTTTTTTGCTTAGCTTTTCTCTCTTTCTTTTTCCTCATTCTCCATTTAATTAAATTCCCTTTCTCATCCTGTTCAAGATTCTCCTGCGCATTTGTGTGGTGATCTGGCTGGTTGGTCGTGTTGTGGTGGTGTAGTGTGAGTCTGGAGGATGTGGGTCTGGGGCTTTAGTAGATGTTTATCTGGCATTGGGATGGAGTGGGGATGTGGTATGGTCTCTTTGGGCTAGGTCACAGCATATATGTAAAGCCTGATGTGGTCCTCCACTGATATGACCCATTCACGTGAATTTTGGGTGTGATGCATTCAGAGTCTCCCTTTATTCTCAACACTGTTGGAGAAAGTTCTCAGCTGAACTGTCAGCCCACCCCAGAGCAGTCTGGTCATTCTGATGTGAGCTGTCCAGTGGTATTGTAGGCTGCAGTCTCAATACTGACACAACATGTCTAGGAGCCTGGAAGAATGGGGCTTTCTTTATCTGGATGGCCTATCTGGTTCTGAAGGTCGTGCTGGGGGTGGGTTCAGAGGTGCTGCTCTTGGTCTCCTCGTCCTGGTGTTTGCTTTGAGCTCTTGATCCATGTCCACATTGTGCATTGTGTTGCTGCCACACGATTGGCTGATTGAATAGTTACAGTATGTAGATGTGCAGGTACTCCTCCTTTCCTCAGTCTGTCTATCTATCTGTCTATTTATGTACACTACCAGTCAAATGTTTTGACATGCCTTCTAACTCTGTGGTCTTTCCTGATTCCTGATTTTTTTTTTTACATTGTACATCAATGCTGAAGGCATGCAAAATATGCAATTTCTCCTTTGAACATATCTTCCTTTGGACAGTTGATGTTGAGATGTGTCTGCTCTCTATGCTCTTTTAAGCTTTCATAATGCCTCTAATCTGACGTGCTGTAAATTGATGATTTCTGAGTCTGGAAACTCTAAATAAACTTCTCCTCTGCAGCAGAGTTAAGTTTTGGTCTTGTTTTCCTGGGCTGGTCTTCATGAGACCCAGTTTCAACGTGGTGCTTGATGGGATTTGCCAAAGCACTTGACAGTATTGTTCTTGAGAGAACTGTTTCAGAACCGATGACCTTTATGTCTAATAGAACTCAAAAATGATGTAATTTCTGCTGAGATCATATTGCTTGGGAGACGTAGGTGCATGTTTTGCTAAAAAGTTTTGTGGAATGCATCTAAAATTGAGGGTGATATGATCCTCTAGGACTAAATCAGAAAACGGAAGACTGTTGGTCTTCACAGCACAATCCGTCCAATGTATGACTTTCATTATGTGTCAAAGTGTTGAGGCTAAAAGAAATGCAACAATAACAGGAGGAACAACCAGAGGACAAATAAACAGTATTTGAAACCCTTCCAACAGGACAACACACTGCATCATGCACAAATACTGTCAAACTATTTTGCACTGTGGTGGTGAGAGCACAGCACACAGTTATAGCTCTGTGGTTTCCTCAAAGGATGTTTCAACTGAGACAAGCAGAAATAACATGAGAAAAAAAAACTAAGTTCTCTTTTATTCACACGAATGAAAGAGATTATTAAGTTTTGTCATTTGTAATGTAAATGTCTCTCATCATTTGTCACAGTCATGGTCAAGTGTTAATCCACAGAACACAAACTACACAATGCTCACATTTTCTTTTAACTGAAAACAAATCTTATGAAGGTTCTGCAGGAATTTTACTGTAATATAACAGGAGATAGAAGATGTCTAGTCTGTGTTTATCTTGTGTTCCTCTGCAGCACTGAAACTCTGCATGTATTTCACTCTGAACAGATAAACACACTTCTGCTTTAGTGACACGCAACCAAAGAGGCCAACTGCTGCTGGAGGGAGTGACAGTGTGAACACACCACATGGGTCAGCAGTTTAGTGACATCATCGCCTCATTCTGTGAACAGTGTCTTTAAAATGTGTCTTTAAAATGATTAAAGTGTCTTTAAAATGATTGGCTCTAAATCTTGTAGTATAAGCACATGTACAACACTGTAAGAACCTCCATGAGTATTTTACTGTAAAGCTAGAACAAAGAATATTTAGATGTAAAATATATGATTTAAATCTAAATACCAAAATGAATGTAAGAGAGAGAGAGAGAGAGAGAGTCACTTCAATCATATGACGAAAAAGGGAAAAATAAAACACACCAGCATTTTTAAACTCATAACACACTAAGGTCTATAAGCAGTGTGGAAATGCAATCTTATGTTCATGGTTGCGCCTCTTCGGTCAATTTGGTTTTCTGGCCCAGAGCCTCAGGAAGGATTAACACGACCCTGTTCATGAGGACTCAGGACATTTCTCCAGTCTGCCAGCAGAGGTCACTCTCTTACATAAACCATAAAATAACCACGTTTAAAACAAGTATGTATAAAAGTTGATACAGGAGATATTTTATATAATATTTATAGACAGAGTTTACAGAAAAGTCTTTAGGACAGAAGAGTTTGTGAAATAACCTGCTTTCGTGTCACTTTAATTACAAGATGATTAAAAAAGTGAGTCTGGTTAGGGAATGACTCTTACTGTCTAAAATCCACACACACACCACATACGATACAACACACAGAGCCTGCACACACTACACACACTGAGACTGGTACTGATTAAATGTAAATTATGTTCAATCAAATTAATTTATCATCAGTATCATCAAGTCATATTGAGGACTATAACTGAGTGGAAATGTCAGAAACACGTTTATTACACTAGGGGGCGAAATAGAGCAATAAAGTGTTAATTAAATGTGTAGGTGACTATCTGGTCTGTTAATCAGGTGTGAGTTGTTATCTGGTGGATCTACAACATCAGATTCATCTGTCATGAGATTATCACTGAAGTAGCATTGTGTATAAAAAATGAGTCATTTACCTTTAACAGTGAGTCTGAAATATATGAGTCCGCCCGCTGTAACACTACACCTGTAAACTCCTCCATCCTCTACAGTCAGGTGTGATATGAGCAGAGAGAGATTTCCTGAAGAGTGATTATTAACCAGCTGAAATCTGTCTTTGTACTGCTCACTCTCAGGAGATATCTCAGTTGTGTCTTTCTTCCATGTGACTGTCTCAGGTGTGGTGTGGAGGTCAGTGCAGGAGCAGGGCAGCAGTACTGAGCCTCCTGTGTATGCAGTGATGTATTTTGTCTGTCCAGATGCTTCGAGTCTGCAGCCTGTAGGAACACACACATTAACAGACTTCAGCATCTGCAACATCTGTACAGAACTACACTCAACCTGTACTGTTCAAAACTCACTAATGTTCACAAGGGGAATAGAATTAAATATAAAAATGTGAAAAGATGACATGCTCTAAATGATAATACAGTTGGAAGTAGAGTATTGGCTTCTTTATTAGTTAAACAACACCTTTAAATGTTCACAGATGGCTACATCTATATGTGTGAACTATTTTAAATGACTGGCCAGTACATGACAGGACCCAAGCCAGTTGGTGATGTGTCTCTATCTGACCCAGGCTGCCTGCGATGATGCAGTGAATTTAGCCCCGCCCTGTTAACTTCCATATGCACTGTGATAAATATTGACATTGGTCTAACATAAAAATCTTGTTCTTGTCTCCTCAGGTTTTATCCTGTAAATATTGGGGTGAAATCTTACACAGGATTAATATGAAATGTTGTTCTTGTATTTAATTCTTGTTTAATATTTCTCAATACACTGTGCATTTGTACTCTGATTACTGTGTTCACTCTTTTGTTCTCTCTTTGTGACAGTATATCCACTGATTATGATTTAAACACTCATGATACAGTTTTAGTGTTTGTGAGCAATTTTCATGTGATTAACCCTTTGATATCAGTGTTCAGGGGTGATCATGACAACTTATTATTATTATTATTATTATTATTATTGAATATGATTATTGTACTATAATATCACATCATTGCAGGGGCGTAATCACCAGGGTGGACTGGAGGTCACGTCACTCCCCATTTTGTGTGAGAGAGTGAATTTCAACCTCACTAGTAAACCCACATCCATTAACCAGGATTCAAACTGATGTGTACTAGTGCATTACTATTGCATGTGTGTGTGTGTGTGTGTGTGTGTGTGTGTGTGTGTGTGTGTGTGTGTGTGTGTGTGTGTGTGTGTGTGTGTGTGCATTTACTACCAATAACATGCTGTGAGCTTTATGGAACAGTGTAGTACACAAACACTAACATCATTCTTGCTGTCTGTCGTGTGTTACACTGAAGTTAATGTTAGTACTGTTATTACTCCATGGTTTGAGTTTAAATAAGCAGAAACCAGATGTCTATAGTTTATTAGTAATGATGCTGTATATATATCTTTGCTGGAGAAATGTAAGCATTATCATGTATTTTTATGCAGGAAAATCACAGCTCAGGCATTTTCTCACATTGGTTTACAGGCCATGTTGGCCTTCATCAACATAACAGACTCGTTGATGTATTTTGAGTCGGTTCAACAACACATGAAGTGTCTACAGCAGACCAACTGGGTTAAAATTCTATGGCAAAAAAGTCAAGTGAACTTCAGGATGCCGTTGTATTTAAAGAACAAAATCCCTGAACAGTCAGATAGTATAGGCAGGAACACAGATGTTTTGTCTCTATTCCAGTCAACTGTCCAATGACATTGTCTCTGGTTTGTCTGCAGACTGTTGGTAGGCTGTGCATTCTGATGCTAAGCACAATAATGCCAAAAGCATTTATGATGAATCCTTGATAAGGTTGATAAAATCTACAATTATATTTAATTTACCCGGTTGAAAGAGATTATTGAGTGTCATTTTAAATGTAAAAGGATCTCAACATTTGTCACACTCCTGGTCAAGTGTTATTTCACAGAACACAAACTACACAATGTTTATATGCGTCTTTTGCAGGGATTCAACTGGAATTTAGTATGAGCTGGTGTGTACATTCACGATGACTTTAACTTTCTGAATCAAAAAAATAAAATGTCTAATCCAAAAGTCTAAAAGCTACAACATGTCTAGTCTGCAGCACTGAAACTCTGCATGTATTTCACTCTTAACAGATAAACACTTCTATTTTAGTGACACGCAACCAAAGAGGCCAACTGCTGCTGGAGGAAGTGACAGTGTGAACACACCGCATGGGTAAGCAGTTTAGTGACATCATCCCCACATTCTGTGAACAGTGTACACACACCAGTGTTTCAAGCACCTTTAAAATGATTGGCTCTAAATCTTGTAGTATAAGCACATGTACGACGCTGTAAGAACCTCCATGAGTAACAGCCAATGAGAGAGCAAGAGGAAACTGTAGGGGGACGAGACAGGAACAACCAGAACACCGATCATGATGAAGGAGACTCAGCGTTCTACATGAACCCAGGACATAGACGGGGATTAATAAAGCTCTGGCGCAAAGTTCATGTGCGATAAAAAGTCATGATAACTTTCTCATGTTTAAATTTACGTATAATTAGTTTGATGGTAAACAGTAAAAACAACTATATTTAGTCTGCATGTAACTTTTTCTTTCAAATTCCACCCATAGTTAACACAGGAAGTGTAAAGTTAGGAGCACTATTTAATGCCCCTGCAGAAGCTGGAGGACGAATATAGAAATCATACATATCATAGATTACGGCATGACTCCATTCTGTAAAGGATTTAAATAGTAAATTCTTACACAAAGTGTTTTCTTACATACTGTTTGACACAGAGAGAGAGAGAGAGAGAGAGAGAGAGAGAGAACAGCAGACTCACCTTCAGTGACATGAAGCTGTATGAGGAGGAGAAGAAAACACACCTGCATTCTTACTGAGGACCCAAACACACACATTAATCCAAGGAGAGAATTAGAGCTAAACACACACTGACCAACTGCTGCACCGTGTCTCATTATAATGAACACACTCTACAGATCACACACTGCACGTTGAGCACTTTACATCACATCTTCACAGGAAGTGCAGCCACGGGAAGTTCAAAATTAGCAGAACATCACTGACCAGATAGAAGTGCGAAAGACTTTTTTGTTTTCTGTTTTACAACTTAACTAAGTTTATGCTCTAAAGAATAATAAATATAAAATATTCTATTGCCCATTAACTTTCGACTATAATTTTTTTAAATTCCACCCATAGTTAACACGGGTTATGTGGAACTGCAAGTGAAAGTTGAAATACAGTCCGGCATTTAATACTATAATACCTTCCACACTCACCACCAAGCTGGAGCATCTGGGACTCAGCCCATCTCTGTGTCAGTGGATCTCCAATTTCCTAACTGGCAGACCACAGACATTACACACTCATTGCACACACAAGACTGCATGGTCACTACCAACTCCAGCACCATCATCAAGTTTCCTGAACTTACCATCATGGTGAGCCTGATCACTGACAACAACGAGACGACCTACTTGGAGGAAATTGGAAATCTGGAAATCCGGAGGCAATAGGAACAACCTCCTCCTGAACATCAGCAAGACAAAGAGGTTGATAGTGGACTTGAGTAGAAAACAGAAGAGGAACTACCAGAACCCATTACATTGAACATTTGCACATGGCTGACACGAGTAACCCTTTCATGCACACCATACTGTGAATGGCGGTGTATTTGCCAAAGAAAGTTTGAAATGTAAAATTTTAATTCATCGCAGTATCGCAGGGGTGGAGCTAAGTGTAGAAAGCCAGCGCCAGTAGATCATGGTATCAGTGCAAACCTGGTGCAGGATAGAGCCACAATTTACCACTGAATCACAAAAAAGACATTTTTGGAGGAGGCTCTGTCCTAACTAGTGGGGAGCTTTAATACTGACTGGAACTAATAGTTGAAATATTATGTATTATAGCCTTATTAAACTTTTACTTCAGTTTGGGGCTGCTGACTCAGGAATAGAAAGTCTCTGATTAATTTTTTTTCCCCACTGGGGGACGGGGACACTTTCCATTATTAATACAAAGTGTCTTGCATCTAGCTTGCTGATTAACTGTTGCCCTCTTTCAATGAAGTACTCAGTGCATGTCTTGTTAGGAAACGTTTTGGGTTACTTGGCTGTAACCCTGTTCCCTGATAAAGCGGGAACGAGATGCTGCGTGAAAATGCTATGGGTACATCTCTTTGTTGCCCGGTTGTAAAGCCTGTGCATGTCAAACCCGCCGAATACCTTCGGCTTATAACCTGTGCAGGCATGACGTCACCGAATAAGGTGCACCTGCAGGTTATAAATAGGAGTGAACCGGAAACATCCTCAGGTCAATTTTGTCTGAAGGACGTCCAGGCACGCCAGCAGTGTGGCATCGGAACGCAGCATCTCGTTCCCGCTTTATCAGGGAACAGGGTTACAGCCAAGTAACCCGAGACGTTCCCTTTCAAAAGCTACACTCAATGCTGCGTGAAAACGCTATGGGAACGAGAATACCAACGCCGCCGCACTGCAAGTGTCTGGACCCCCAGGTTGTGTAGCGTGTGCGCACAAGCCGAGGAGGTCTCAGACCTAGCGCTGGGATGCTGACTCAAGGATCTGCGAACCTGGAGTAGCACTGACATCCAGACTATAAAATCTAACAAACGTGTGTGGAGAGGACCAGCCCGCCGCATCACACACCTGCTGCAGGGGTACGCCTCGATGAGGCAATCCCCCTGGATGAGTGAGCCCTGATTCCCAGAGGCGAAGTGTGACCACGCGCCTCATAGGCTAGGGCAATGGCATCTCTCACCCAGTGTGACAGAGTCTGTCTAGTGGCAGCCGCCCCCCCCGGTTGCGACCACCATGGCAAATAAAGAGCTGCTCTGACTTACGCCACTGGCTAGTGCGGTGGACGTAGATCCAAAGAGCACGTACTGGATACAGTAAGTGAAGTCTTTCCTGCTCCGGAGCTGTGAAAGGCGGAGGACAGAAGGCTTCGAGAACAACTGGGTGCATGGTCGAGAATGGAACCTTGGGAAGATAGTTCGGGTGAGGATGCAGAATAGCTTTGACTAGCCCAGGGGCAAAGTCTAGGCAGGATGGGGAGACTGACAGAGCCTGCAGATCCCCAATCCTCTTCAAAGAAGTAATAGCCATCAGAAAAACCATCTTAAGAGACAGAAGCTTGACAGGCGCTGACTCTACTGGTTCGAACGTGGTGTCGGCCAGGCCTTCGAGTACGATAGTTAAGTCCCATGAAGGGACCGTCGCTCTAGTGGGCGTCTTCAACCGTTTAGCTCCACGAATAAAACGGGCAACTAAATGGTGCTTGCCCACAGAAACCCCGTCGTTCAGAGCGTGACAGGCCGAAATAGCGGCTACGTACGTTCTGAGCGTACTAGGGCATAAGCCCGAGGACAACTTTTCTTGCAGAAACTCCAGCACTGAAACAATCTGCCAGTGAACTGGGTCTATGTGTCTTGCCATGCACCAATTTTCAAACACACTCCATTTGAGGGCATAAGTTCTTCTAGTGGAGGGAGCCCTGGCACTTAAAATGGTTTCAATTACGCTGGCTGAAAGCCCAGCCTGTCTCAGTTGGTCCCGTTCAGGGCTCGGGTCAGGGATGAAGTATTGTCCCCTGCGCCTGAGACAGAAGATCCCTCCTCACTGGAATCACCCAGGGTGAGCCGTCGAGGAGAGATATTAGATCCGAGAACCACACTCTGGTCGGCCAATGGGGCGCTATCAATAAGAGGCGCAACCCTTGTTGACGGACCCTCGCCAGGACTCCCGGGAGCAGAACTATAGGTGGAAACGCATAAAGGCGTAACCTGGGCCACGTGTGGGCCATTGCGTCCAGACCCAGGGGAGCTGGAGGAGTCAGAGAGTAGTAAAGGGGGCATTGTGCTGTCTCTTGTGAGGCAAAGAGGTCCACCTCTGCTAAGTAAAATCTTTCCCAGATTTGACTGACTATTTCGGAGTGGAGCTTCCATTCCCCCTGTTCTACAGCTTGTCTGGATAGCAAGTCTGCTTCTACATTCATGTGCCCTGGAATGTAAATCGCCCTGAGGGACAGGAACTTGTCCTGTGCCCACAGCAGAACCTGGTGCGCTAGATTGTTCAAGCGTCGCGAGCGCAGTCCACCCTGGTGATTTATGTACGAGACTACCGCAGTGCTGTCCACCCGCACTAGGACATGGTAGCCTCTCAACTGCTGGAGGAAGTGTTTCAGGGCCAGAAACAGAGCCATCATTTCGAGGCAATTGATGTGCCACGCGAGAAGATGACCTCTCCAGCTCCCTTGTGCTGGACGGCCATCCAAGACCGCACCCCAGCCCGTGAGGGAAGCGTCTGTCGTTAGCATCTTGCGACGACAAGACGGACCTAGAGTGGGACCCAAAGTCAGAAACCGGGGTCTGAACCACATAGAAAGCGTACGAAGCCCCGGCGCATAACACTTATTAGCCTCTGGGGGTTGGCCCTTGAATGAAACCCCCTGGCTCTTAGCCACAGCTGAAACGCTCTCATGGGCAGAAGGCCCAAAGGTATCACCGTGGACTCAGCCGCCATGAGGCCTAAAGATTTAGGCTGAAAGTGATGAACAGTGACCTTCTGGCCTTGCTTGATTTCCTTTAGGGTGTTGAGAATGGATTCGACACGAGCAGGAGACAACTGTGCCCGCATCGTGACCGAATCCCATGTGACACCCAAATATGTTGTCCTCTGAACAAGAAGGAGAACGCTTTTTGTGGCGTTGAGTCTCAATCCTAAAGAGTGAAGATGGGCTAGGACGACATCCCGATGTCAAAGCGCTAGCTCCTGAGACTGGGCCAGAATCAGCCAGTCGTCTATGTAATTAAAAATACGGATGCCCTGGAGTCGTAAAGGAGCCAGAGCTGCATCCATGCATTTTGTATATGTGCGGGGTGACAGAGCTAGGCCAAATGGAAGGACCCAAAACTGGTAAGCCTCGCCCCCAAAGGCGAACCTCAGGAACTTCCTGTGCTGTGGCAATATTTCTATATGGAAATATGCGTCCTTGAGATCGATTGTCACAAACCAATCCTCTAGTTGAATTTGAGAAACAATCATTTTGACAGTCAACATTTTGAATCTGGATTTCCTGAGATAGCGGTTCAAGCCGCGAAGATCCAAGATCGGACGCAACCCCCCCCCTCTCTTGGGCACCAAAAAGTACCGACTGTAGTAACCCGACTCTCTGTCTGGAAGGGGAACATGTTCTATGGCCCCTTTGCCTAGCAGAGTCTTTAACTCCTGGGCCAGCAGATGTGCTCGGTCCGGTTTCACGGAAGTGGAGACCACGCCGTTGAAACGCGGAGGACGATGTGCAAACTGAATCCTGTAGCCTGTGCCTACAGTCTTTTCTACCCAAGGAGATATGCCTGGCAGTAGTTTCCACGCTGCCAGCTTCTCCGAAAGGGGCACGAGCTTTGACACTTCGGCTGGATGGGGGGGTGTTAGGTGTTGGGTATCCTGAAGTATGGCAGGAGATACCCGAACACCCAACTCTTCGTTGGAGACCGGCGCTCCCCGTAACACCAGTGGTGGCGGAGAGGAGTGCCAGTGGAGTGCCAGGGAGGAGGCCCTGCTTTGTGATGAAGATCCAGGCGCCCCTCCCTGGGGGGGAACACCCCCACAGCCCCAGGCGCACGAACCTCAGGGCTTCTTCTTCGAAGAGAGGAAGCTCCGCAGATCTGGTCTTTTTGAGGCAGATTTCTGGGAAGGGCGGCGAGCCCCACCCCAGTCTTTATGAGGGGGTGTGCGGCTGGTCACGCTCTCCTTCTGGACCTCACGCCTTATAGGGGCCAGACCTGGCCGGGGCCGGGTGGCCGACGGTCCCGGTTCTTGAGCACGGCGGGGAAGGATCCTCCCAAAAGCCTGTTCATATAGCTTCGCCTCCCGAAACCTAGTGGCGACGGAATTAACAGCGTCGCCAAAACGGCCGGAAGGCGAGACGGGGGCATCAAGGAGGACAGCACGATCCTTATCCTTGATGCCCGAGAGGTTCAGCCACAGATGCCTCTCCGTGGATAACATGGCAGCCATAGAACGGCCCACAGCACGGGCCGTCTGCTTGGTTGCACGAAGAGACAGGTCTGTGGCTCGGCGCAGCTCTGCAAATGCTTTGTCATCAATAACCCCGCCGGTGCTCAGGTCCTTCAGCAGGTCAGCCTGGTAAGCCTGCAAAACCGCCATGGTGTGCAGTGAAGCGCCAGCCTGTCCTGCTGCCTGAAAAGCTTTGCCCACCAAAGCAGATGTCAATCTGCACGGCTTGGAGGGGAGGGTAGGCTTTTTCAGGGAGGATGATGTCCCAGGAGAGAGATAGCCCGCAAGCGTCTCTTCTATCTGGGGCATCATCATATAACCGCGTGCTTTCGCATCAACGATATTCGAATAAGTCGAAGTCGATGGCACAAAAACACGCGATGAATACGGCTTGCTCCATGAAAGGGTTAATTCATCATGGAGGTCACCAAAGGAGAGAGAGAGAGACGTTGAGGCTCCTCCCCCCGGCCACCCGACAGAAACCTGTCGTCTAATCTCGAACGCTTAGGGGAATCTCGCTGCTGCGGCCAGTCGATATGCAGATACGCTCGACCGCACGCGTTACAACCTCTAATAATTCCTCATAAGCTCTGTGAGCACTGGAGAAGCGTTGTGAGGAGGCTACTTCCATGGAAGCGAGAGAGGAAGATTCTTCCGCTCCTTCACAAGAAGCGCCGGAGCGCGCTTGCGAAGTGGAAGCTAAAACTTCCTCATCCGGAGAGAGCGCGAGAGAAAGGGGAAATTCCGTCTCGTGCCAGATCAGCACGCGAGCCCCAGGAATGCGCCGCGGCTCGCGGTTTCTCTTTAAAGAAAGCGAGCCGCGCGCGAAGCACCTTAATAGGGAGAAGATCACAGTACTCACATTCTCCCTGAAGCCCGAGGCGAGCATGTTCTTCCCCCAAGCACTCGAGACAAAACTCGTGAAGATCGCCCTCCGAAAGAGATCTATCACATGGAGGCACGCATCTCTTAAGCAACTCCGCCATATCGGTGAGTTAATGCTGTTATTTTTTTATTTTTATTTTGCTTTTGTTACGGCTTGCATGCACACGCAAACACAAAGCGGTCCTGAAGACAAAAAGATCTGAGGATGTTTCCGGTTCACTCCTATTTATAACCTGCAGGTGCACCTTATTCGGTGACGTCATGCCTGGCACAGGTTATAAGCCGAAGGTATTCGGCGGGTCTGGCATGCACAGGCTTCACAACCGGGCAACAAAGAGATGTTCCCATAGCGTTTTCACGCAGCATTGAGTGTAGCTTTTGAAAGGGAACATGATTGAAGGGGTTTGTGATGTTTAATATGAGACCAGGAAACAATGAGTGCAAAATATAGTTCTTTTGACCCGTAAATCATATATTTTATGAGCTGCAAATGTTCATGAGATTTGCAGGTGCACTACATTAAATCCATGTAGTGATGATTAAGGGAATTTCTCCTCCATGCCAGCAGAGGTCACACTGATCTAATGTGTAGTGTAACCTCTGCTTGTTACTTCACTTGCAGAAAAAACTTTATCCTGATCAGGGTTGTGATGGATCCATAGTCCATCACATGAAGACAGGGAATAAGACAGGAGTACAGCATGAATGGGAGGCCAGACAATAACAAGGCACCATGTTCACACACTCATTCACACCTAAGGGTGATTTAGAGCCACCAATCTCTCCACCTGCATGTTTTATACAGTAAGAAGTACATGAAGAACCCAGATGATACAAACACAGAGACTTGAGAAATGTAAGGAGAAACGTGACACAGGCAGTAACATGAGCTCAGCATCAAACCAGAGAGCCTGAAGTTGTTCGGACTGGAGTACTGAGTTTACTCAATATGTAAAAGAAAAAAATGTTAAACTTAGAATGTAAGATCAATATATGCTGAGCAAAAAGAGCTTTATACTCTAGAAAGAGAAAAAAAATCAGAGATAATAAACTCATTATCCAGTTCCATCAGATGACATAAGGACAGGATTGTGGCTGAGGGAGGTGGAGGAGGGTTTTGGGAGACGGAGAACATCTGGCTTGGAGGAGGAAGATGGACTCAGCAGATAAAGAAGATCAATGATGGGAAAGTTGTTTATAATCACTAATGAGACATGGATTTATTTATTATGTTAAATTTTATACATAAGAATACAAATATTTAAGTTTTTATAAATATTTTAACTTAAAATGAAAAATATGAACAAAAATGACACTACAGTAATTTCCTGATCTCATGTGAAATAAAAGAGTCTTTTATGCTAATTTTAGAATTTCATATTTTGGATCTATTTCATTTATAAGTCTTACTTTTTAAAGCCACAGGTGGATGATGTAATACACTCATGTGATATAAACTCATGGAACTATCTGCTCTGTTAATCAGGTGTGTTGATGGTCGCTGCTGTTAAACATGTGTATCTTCTGTTGATGATGTTCTCTACTGCAGATTCACTTTTCCATCTCCATCTCTACTGTAATGAACTCTATCAGCACTATATCGAGAGTCTATATGGAGAGTAAAATAAACAAGAAACATCCAGTCAGTTCAGCAGCTAAACTGGAGTAATGGATGCTGAATTTCTATGAAATAATTAACTATGTATTGATGTCCTGTTCATGTAAATGTCTCAATATATGAATTTAATAACTAAAAGGAATTATAATGTAATTTAAAAATGTAAACACATTTTTTTGTTGGATTTTTCCCAGATTTTCTCCCTAATTTAGTTGTGTCCAATTCCTCCCCGTCACTAGGGGGCTCCCACATTAAGGCTACTACTACCACTCAGCCGGGAGGGCCGAAGACTATCACGTGTTTCCTCCGGACCACGTGACGCCAGCCGACCGCATCTTTTCGAACTGCTCGCTCACACACCGTTGGGGATGGCGTAACACACTCGGAGGACAGCGCTATCCACTCCTTCCGCTCGCGTGAGCTCACAGACGCCTCTAATGGCTGTAGAGCCGTGATTAATGTGGAAGCACTAAGTACCTCTCATCCGTCCCCTCTGAGAGAGCTCGACCAATCAGCTCTTTCTAGACCTCCGGCTGCGAGAGGTTACAGCATCACCCGGGAATCAAACTCGCGATCTCCGGATAATAGGACGAGCACTTTACCACTGCACCACTAGGAGGCCCCACACAT